>JAADVL010000134.1:0-54982 GCA_023334995.1 Pythium sukuiense
CAAGTGACCCCACGATGCTGTACATCAACAGCGACCACATCCTCGACTTCAAGGCCACCGACGATCTGTATCGGACTGTCGCGAGGCCGGCTTCGCTCTTCCCAGGGCTTTTTGGAGACCGAGGGCTGCCACAAGTGTGTCCATTTGATGTCACCGTGAAGAAATTGAACACGACGGAGAAGGAGGCGATCACGAGGCGCCACAGGCTCCACGCCATCGCGCAGAGCTGGCAGCCCACCCCACTGCAGCAGCCTACGTAGACAACTCAATGAGTAGGTAAAATGGAGATTTCTACAAGCTTCGGTAGGGTCTTCCAACCACTCGACTCGCTCGGTATATTCATGTTGTAGTGTCCTCGGTTCGGCTGCTCGAGCCCACCGGATGCAGTAGTAGCGTGAATGTGGTTTCTATAGGATCAAGATGCCTCGGCCTCGCTTTTCCACTTCTTGCGCAGCTTGAGGGCGGCCTGCACGACCTGCTCGTTGCTTGACTTGCGCAGCTTGGACACCATGACGCCGATCTTGGACTCGATGATCTCCTGCGTCGTCAGCGACAGCTTAAAGAGCTTGTTAAGCACGCCCAGCTTGGCCTCCTCCGACTCCTTCTCCGACTCGAGGATCTCGTTCAGCTTCTCCAGTTTCTTCACTGTAACCACAGAGTACCAAACGTGCGTCAGATTTCAGCATTCCCATCATGCAGGATCTCCACCAGACGTACGGTTGCTAGGCTGTTTGCCCTTCTCAACGAGCTGCATCCACGTGTTGCGCAGGTTCTTGGCGGCTATCGACACCTTGTCGTTCCTAAACACAATACAACACGCAACAATTAGTGCCTCGTCCTATACTCTCACTGCGGTGCGCGTCGTGGAACGTACGCGTGCTGTCGAAGACCCGCGACGACGCGCGCGATGCCCGTCGACTTCAAGTGGGACATCTCCAGCGACATCTCTTGGAGCTCCATGATCGTGGCCAGCAGCTCGTCGTGTGACGTCTCTGCGTTCGCGAGCTTCTCCTTCAGCGGAACGATATCCTTCTCCTCCACTGGCTTCGGCGGTGGGATCACGTACTCTGCATTCCACTGCGTCGCGAGTTCTCCGACGGCAGCCGACACACTGCGCTTACGGTTGACTCGCAGCTCCACCAGCCGCGGCAAGAGCCCCGAGTCGCTGAGCTGGTCCTTGGTCACGTCGGAGAGCTTCTTCAGGGGCTTGAGGATGTCCAGGATCTTACGCTCGTCGTCCGCCGCAACGGCTGCCAGCTCCGACGCGGCTTCCTTAAGCTGCTTCGCTGTGAGCTCCTCCTGCGTTGGCTGTGGATCGCTGGCCTCCTCCTCCTTCTTCACAGGCTCCTCCACGGCAGGCTCCTCCTTCTCCTCCTTTTCCACCTTCTCCGACTTGACAGGCTCCGGGGCTGGATCATTCTTCACAGGCTCTTCGTTCTCGACGTCCTTCATTTCCACGTCTTCCGTCTTCGTCTTCACGGGCTCCTCCTTCACGGCCTCGACGATCTCCGCCTCCGCTCCTCCATCCGCTCCTCCGTCCACCGGCGCGTCCTCCTCCTCGTCGATCACCCTGGCCACCACAGCCTTGATCGTGTCGCGGTACTGCTTCAGGTCACGCTTGAGTCGCTCCTCCAGCACCTTGCGAAGCATCTTGGTCGTCAGCTCCTCGTATTGCGCGTTGCTTAGCACCCAGCGGATCTCTCGCTCGAGCACCACCGCCATATCCTCCTCTGCGTCCGCTCCGCTCCCCTCCGCTCCGCTGGCCGCCGCCTTCACGTCCGCCGTCTTCTCCTTCTTCGCCGCCTTCGTGGGCTCTCCATTCAGAGACCCAGAGGACCGCTGGCGCTTGAGCTTGGACGGCGTGTCCTTAGACTTGGCGGCCGCGTCCTTAGACTTCTCTGCGTCCTCCGTTTTCTTCTCCTTCGTTTTCTTTTCTTTCTTCTCCTTCGGCGCGGCCTTTTCCTTGGCTGGTTTCTTTTCTTTTTCCTTTTTTTCTTTCTTGGGCTTGGGCTCTTTCTTTTCCGTTTCTTTCTTCTCCTTCTTCTCCTTCTTTGGCGCCACCGCCTTCTTCTTCAGCTTTTTCTTCTTCGCTCCGTCCTCCTCTTCGTCGTCTTCCTCCTCGGCATCCTCCTCGGCATCCTCCTCCTCTTCGTCCGCTCGGCCGTCGGCGTCCTCCATCTCCGCGTCGTCCTCTCCGCCGTCCTCCTCGTCCACCTCCGGTCGCTCCATCGGCGGAGGAGTTTCTAACGTCGGGTCTAAATCAGACGGGACCATGTGTGGTGGCAAACGAATATCCTCGGGCTGCGACAGATACTCTTCCACTTCCTGGATTGCAAACTTGAGCTCGTCGCTCACGGTGCCCTTCTTCATGAGGTGCTTCGGATGGCCCTTGAGATACATCTCCTTCTCACTGCACTCCCACGGCTTCAAGATGCCCTTGTTCAGCTTCACAAGCGAGCTGCGCATTATTAAGTTAAGATAGACCACGTCAGCATTCGCGATCGTCGGAACTAACCCGGCCAAACGAGACACCAACGTACAAATCGTGTGAGCCGAAGTAGTAGACGAGCGCATAGTCCTTCTTGAAGTCCTTGGCCTTCTTCAGGATGCGCTTATGGCCGTCGCCTAGTGCCAGAGCCACCACGAGAGTGTAAGTCTTCGATCACGCGCCGAGTCCATATTGTAGCAGTCAAATAGACCGAGCCACCAGACTAGCGCACGCACCTAGTTGGTACAAGTTTGGCCGCAGCTTGAACTGGTCGCAAATGTACACAGGCCACCACGGATATCCCTCGAGGATGTACCAGCCCACGGTGTTGGCGTGCTCCAACGATGGTGACGCCATCTCGACAAGCACCAAGTCTCTCTGTCCTTCTGACCGACAGACCGAGATAAGCTCGGTCAGAATGGGCGGTCGGTCGCTTGGACGGTCGTGGGTCTAACGCGAAAGCGCGGGCAGTCCAAGTTGCCGCCAGAACACAACCAATTGTTCGATAGCGTTCCTAACTGGTCTCAGTTGGATTGGCGTACTGTGACGCCTTCGTTACGAGATAGTTGATGTAGATAGGGAGGTTCGAGCGGTTGAGGACCCAAGATGGCTACATTTTGCCATGAGGTGAATGGTTGGAAGGAAGATGGTGTTGATGAGGGTACGTAGCTGTATTATGATGATAAGACAAGATGACAAAGTGTAGGGCTTCTAGTGTTTGCTGGCGGCGTTCTTGGCCTTCTTGCCCTTCTTCTGGCTTGCCGCTGGCTGTGTTGTCTGCTTGGCCTCCTGCTTCTTGGCCTCGTCGAGCTGCGCCTTCTTGGCCTCGAGCGCCTCGATCTTGTCCGACTTCTTGCCCAGACCGTACTGCATGCGGTCGTACAGACGACGCGCCTTCTTGGACATCATGTTGACGGCCATCTCGTGGAGTTCGGCGTCATCCTCGTCCTTCTTCTCCTTCTTCGACTTCTTCGTGGACGTGGCCTCCGCTGGCGCCGACGCCTTACGCTTGGCAGCCTTTGGCTTCTCCTCCTCCTCGTCGTCTTCGTCGATCTCCTCTTCGGCATCGTCATCGCTGTCGTCATCCGAGTTGGCGTCGGCTACGGCCTTCGCGTCGCGCTCGGCCTTGATGCCAGCGGCGTACGCCTCCTCCTCGTCCTCTTCGTCCTCGGCCTCCATGTCGACATCGGCTCCCTCTTCGCCGACTTCGCGCAGAACCTGCGCCGCCGACTTAAGCTTGTTGAGCTGCTTGCGGTACTCAGGCGTGTAGCCCTCCGCACCGTCGTCCACGAATGGCGACAAATGCGGCGGCAGGTCCGCACCAGGCGCGTAGCGGGCGATCGGCAGCAAGATGCCGTTGTTCACACAGTCAAACACCCACTGCGGCTGCACGTACTCGCGGTTGAAGTAGCGGTGGCCCTGGTGCGGACGGTCCATCAGGTGGTGCGTCACGCGGTCGCTGTTCTCCGTGTACGGCGAGCCTTCACCGTCCCAACCGATCTGCGCACCGTGCGAGCGCAGCACGAACTCGAGCGGCGCCGCTGGCACCTCTCGCGAGAGGAAGAAGAACAGTCCACTGAACAGACTCTTCTCGCTGGCCTCCTTACGAAGCTCATTGTGGATCTGCTGCGCGAGCTTGTTGGACGCGAACGCGGCCTCAAGTGGCTCGCTCATCTCGCCGTAGCGAGATGCCTCCTCTTCATCTTCGTCATCCGGGCCGTTGTTCACCTTCAGCGACTTGGCAAGCGTCTTGATACGCTTCTCCGACTCCTTCTGCTGCTTGGTGACCTCTGGCTTGTCCTCCTCCGTGGTCTCGGCGTCCGAGGCCTCGGCATCGTCCTCTGGCTTCTCCTTCAGACGCTCGAGCTCGATGGTCGCGAGTTGCGCACCAGCCTCATCCAGCTTGAGGTTGATCTTCGGTGGGTAAGCGATACCCAGCTCCGTGTAGAGCTGGTAGTTGACGAACTTGAGCAGCACCTGGTAGAACTCGAGGAACGTGAGCATGACGCGGAAGTCCACGCGCTCATCGGCCGTCGGCGTGAACTGGTGCGGCACGAGCCACGTGATGTTCTGACCGTGGACGTTGGCCTGGTAGTACAGGCCCTTGATGCTCACAAACACCTTGGTCAGTGAGCCGCTGGCCACGATGTAGTTCTGCCACTCACGCACGAGCTTGAGACAGCTCTCCGTGACCTTCGCGTCGACGCCCTTGCCCACAGGCATGGCGGCGAACAAGTGCGCGAGACACAGCGCGTCATCGAGATCTCCGAGCGCGTCCATGAAGCGCGGGTAGCGCTCCTTGATAATGTGGTCGAGCGAGTACTCCGGGCGGTGCTCGTGGATGCGCTTGGCCTCATCGTACTTCTTCTTGCCCATGGCCTTCTTCACTTTCTTCATGAAAGTCTTGAATTCGCGGAACTTCTCGAGCACGGGCTCGTGGGCCAGGAACATGACATCCTTGAGGTAGTAGTACGTCTTGTCCTTGCCCTTGACCTTCTTCTTCGGGTCGCGCGGGTACACGCCCTTGAGGATACACAGTCGACGGAAGTCCTTGAGCGTGATCTGCAGCTTACGCAGCGCCTGACTACGCGTGATGTAGTTGGCCGCCGAGCCCTTCATGCCCTTGCGCTGCTCCGTGCCGAACTTGGCGCGGCGGCGCGTCGAGCCCATGGCATCGGTGACCTTGGCCTTGATGCTCTTGAGCTTCTTCTTTCCCTTCACGCGCTTGGTTGGCATGGTGGCTGCGTGCTTCTTCTCCGGAGCTGCTCGCTAATGCGGCCTTGAAACGTTGCGGCTTCTCCGGTTCCGCATCAATGGCGTTCACCAATCAATCCGAGGCTGCTCTTATTGGTCAAAATGAGAGTCCAACTAGCCATCGATTGGCTGAAAGAAGGGAGGATGTAGTTGAAGGGGGTCAGGGGATGTTAACGGTTGTTACGTTCTACACAACTGCGGGCAACGTGATAGTTGGCGTTCTTAACCTCCGTTAACACCCCTAGAAGTGTGTCCAATCAAACTGGGCAGGCAAAAAGTTACCTTTCACATCATCATGGTGGGCAAGAAGCGCAAGGCGACAGGCGGCGGCGCGCACGCCAAGGCCAAGAAGAAGAACAAGAAGGCCGTGCGCGAGGCTGCTCATGCAGCGGCAGCAGCAGCGCAGGAGGATGCGCCGTCGGATGTCGAAATGGCGGATGAAAACGCGTCAAAATCGGCTCCAAACGACGGCTCCAAAGACGACAACTCCACTGCTGATGACGCCGAGGAATCGCTCATTTCCGACGAGTTGCGAGCGGAATTGGGCGGCGTGGAGGGCGATTTGCTGGTGCTGAGCGGCAGCAAGAAGAAGAAGAAGAGTGGCGAGAAGAAAGAGCCGCAGATCACGCAGGAGGAGCTCCAGGAAGTGGCCAAGATGAGCAAGTCCAAGCGTAAGAAGATGGAGGCGCTGGCGGCTCGGAAGGTTAAGGAAGCGAGACGCGAGACGCTGTACAAGTCGCTGGAGACCACGGGGCTGTCGCAGAAGCAGCTCGATCTGATGCACACGACGTCACGGCTGGGCCACAAGGAGACGCTGCGCGAGCGACTCAAGCGGTCGATGAACAGGCAGAAGGCCGGCTTAGACCTGAGTGAGGGCGAGAAGCAGGAGCTGTACCAGCTGCAGGACGGCGGAGAAGAGGACGCGGAGGAGGAAGGTGGTAGCGGAGAGGAGGAGGAGGAAGAGGAGGAGGAGGCTGTGAAGGCGTCATCCACAGAGGAGAAGCCCAAGAAGAAGGCCATGGCGGATGAGACCAAGACCAAGGCAGCATCTACGGCAACAGCGGACGCGAAGAAGAAGAAGAAGAAGCAGAAGGCGCGCGTCGCGACGTCAATTGTGCCGATGATGGTGACTAGCGCTGGTCTAACAAAGGAGGAGGAGACGAAGGAAGACGGTCAAGCGTCGACTAGTGAGGTGAAGAGCTCAGCTACGCCTGTGGCGATCCCATCGAAGACCGAGGAGCGTGATTTCCGAGCAGCGGCTGTGGCGGAGCCGGCCGCGACTTCTCAGAACGCCGCGATGGCGAAGCTGGAGGCTCTGAAGAAGAAAAACGAAGAGCGCCGACGCCAGAAAGAGCTCGCCAAGGCCTCCGGGGGTGTCCCTGCTCCTGCTGCTGTGGAGGAGGAGACGCCCGCTCATGATGCGTACGTTCCCAAGCCGATCGCGCTCACGACTCAATCAGAGATGCAGCAGATGAGCAAGACGGTGTCGCTGTCGTACAAGACGACGCTTGTCAAGCTCAAGCGTAAGCCAGAGATCCAAATGGCGCGTATGCAGCTGCCGGTGTGCAGCTCCGAGCAGGAGATCATGGAAGCCATCACGCTCAACGACGTCGTGATTCTGTGCGGTGAGACGGGTAGTGGTAAGACGACCCAGGTGCCGCAGTTCCTGTACGAAGCCGGCTACGGCCACCCGGACGACCCTCTCCACTGCGGACGCATCGGTGTGACGCAGCCTCGTCGAGTCGCTGCCGTGTCGACGGCCAAGCGTGTCGCTGAGGAGCTCAACGTCGAGTTTGGCGGTGGCCCAAAAGGCCACGTTGGCTACCAGATCCGATACGATGCCGAGCACGTGGGCGAGAGCACGCGCATCAAGTTCATGACTGACGGTATCCTGCTCAAGGAGATCCAGCAGGACTTCTTACTGCGCCATTACTCGATCCTGCTGCTGGATGAAGCCCACGAACGCAACGTGAACACGGATATCCTGATCGGCCTGCTGTCGCGCATCGCCCCGCTGCGTGCGCTGATGGCCAAGGAAGAGCAGGTCGCGTACCAAATGCTGAGCGACGAGGAGAAGAAGGACGCGCCGTTGCCTATCACGCCGCTCAAGCTCGTCGTCATGTCCGCGACGCTGCGAGTGGAAGATTTTACGGAGAACAAGCGACTGTTCCCAACGCCGCCACCAGTGCTGCGAGTGGAGGCGCGTCAGTACCCAGTGACGGTGCACTTCAACAAGCGTACGGAACTGGACGATTACGTCAGCGAAGCGTACAAGAAGGTGGTCAAGATCCACAAGAAGCTGCCGGAGGGAGGCATCCTCGTGTTCCTCACTGGTCAGCGTGAGATCTCGCAGCTCTGCCGTCAGCTCAAGCGCGTGTATGCTGAGGGCAAGAAGAAGGATCGCCGCACGATTCCTCGGTCACGTGACGGAGAGAGCGCTGCATCTGAGTCCCATCTAGTCGCGAAACCTACGGGCGACGACCGAATTCTGCGAGAACACGACGATATTGAAGAAGAAGCGGACCTGGAAGAAGCGCGTGTTTACGGAGGTGACGACGACGAGGTTGGCGGCAACTACGAGCTGGACAGCGACAAGGAGGGTGACGACGAGGAGAAGGACTCTGATGAAGAGATGGAGGAGGAAGAGGAAGACGAGGAGATGGCACTGCCTTACATGCACGTGCTGCCGCTGTACTCGCTACTGCCGAACGACGAGCAGATGAAAGTGTTTGAGGCGCCGCCAGAGAAGCACCGACTCGTCGTGGTTGCAACCAACGTGGCGGAGACGTCGTTGACGATTCCTGGTATCAAATATGTCGTGGACGCTGGCCGCACGAAGGAACGCGTGTTCGACCTGGCCAACGGCATCTCCACCTTCCAGGTGCAGTGGATCTCCAAGGCCAGTGCTGACCAGCGAGCGGGTCGTGCTGGTCGTACGGGTCCAGGCCACTGTTATCGGTTGTTCTCGTCGGCTGTATACGACACCGACTTTGCCAAGTTCTCGCCTCCTGAGATCTTGTGTCAGCCCATTGAGGACCTCACGCTGCAGATGAAGGCCATGGGTATCCACAACATCCTCCAGTTTCCATTCCCGACGCCGCCTGACCAACAGGCAATCCGCAATGCGCTCACGACGCTCACCCATCTCGGTGCGATCACGGAGGGTGAGGACGAAGCGATCACGCCACTCGGCCGCGTGCTCGTCAAGTTCCCAGTCGCGTCGCGTTTCGCCAAGATGCTGCTGCTTGCGAAGCAGCTCGACGTCCTTGAGTACACGATCGCGATCGTCGCTGGTCTGTCGGGCCACACGCCGTTTATCAACGCTCTGGACCGCAAGGACAAGGAGCAGGACGAAGCTGAAGAAGCCAAGGCGGCTGAAGATGCAGATGGAGGCAAGAAGAAGGAGGAAGAAGATGAGATGGAGAAGGAGTGGCGTGAGGCCGAGAAGCTGCGCCGCCATTCGCAGTGGGTCGACAATGAAAGCGACGTGCTGAGTCTACTGCGTGCTGCAGGTGCGTACGCGTTTGCCGGCGCGAGTGCTGAGTTCTGTGCCGAGAACCATCTCCACGAGAAGACGATGCAGAACATGCTCAAGCTTCGCCAGCAGCTCACGCGGATCGTGAACCAGCTCTACAGCGACGACGAGGACTTCGAGGCCATCGAGTTGTCACCTCGCCTGCCTCCTCCTGATGCGAAGACGCAAGTGATTCTGCGGCAGATCGTCGCCGCTGGCTTCCTCGACCAAGTGGCCAAGCGAGCGCCTGCCGGATCCATCACGGAAGGCTCCAAGATCGAACGCAACTGCGCGTTTATCACAGCGGGCGGCAGCGTGAAGGAGGCCGTGTACATCCACCCACACTCGCACGTGTTCACGCCTGACGCGTCCAAGCTGCCTGCGTTTGTCGTGTACCAGAGCGTCCAGCGAACGTCGCGTGCGTACATGAAAACCGTGACGGCAGTCGAGCCGGAGTGGCTGGCGTCCATCGGCCGCAGTACGCCGCTATGCAAGTACTCGCTGCCTTTGGCCGAGCCAGCGCCGAGCTACAACGCCGCCAAGGACGAGATCGAGTGCTTCGTCAAGGTCCACTACGGCGTACACAAGTGGACGCTGCCTGTTGTCAAAGTGCCGTACCCGGAGCAGCTGCGAGGCGACGACGAGGCCTCGTCCAAGACCAACGAGGCCAAGGGCTTCGACACCGGCAGCCGAGCCAAGTGGTTCGCCAAGTTCCTGCTGGACGGAGCCGTGGTCTCCGGTCTCCAGCCCTTCGCACACTCGCTGAAAGAGCCGAGCTACATGCTGATCCGAAAGAAGTTCGACAAGAAGATCCAGTTGCTCGTGACCAAACTGCAGACCGCAGGCGTGAGCTCGAAGGCCTCGCTCGTGGCCAAGTGGCGGGCTGGAGACAAGGCGTTCCTGCGAGCAGAGCTGGCGGCGTGGTACGCCAGTGAGCACCAGAAGCGGTTCGTGAAGGCATGGCCGAGCATTGTGCAGGCTGCGATCCAGGAAGCCGAGGACGACGAGAGTACCAGCAGAAGCGAGAGCAACGAGGAATAGATTTCTTGAATTTTGACATATCCAAATGTGAACATTGGATTCTCTCACATTCTATATTTCTCGAGTAAGTATGAAATATGAGCTCTGTGTACATGGACTGGCCACTATGTCTCCCCATATCAAATAAATCTATATCAGTACATCTGAGGAACTGGAGAGGAACCACGTGAAAGGTGCGTCGGTGTTGGTTAGACTCGCGCGCGCTCCGGATGAAGGGAGATGCGCTATGCTTTAGGTGGGTTAGTCTCCCTCCAGGTTGGTCCAGTTGAGTCCAACAGACTGAGCTTGCTTTGCCTCCTAATTAGGCCGCCGCTAATCGACCCCATCGACGAGAATTGAAGTGCTGAGCCGGACGGCGCACGGTCTCATGCCTTCGTTGCTGCATGTCGCCATGCGGAAGGACACGATTTGACAGAGTGTCGTCTGAATCCTTCGCTTCGTCGGCTCTTTTCCGTGTTCTCGTTCGTGATGATCGCGCAGATCTGGTTCATCAACGAAGAATGAGTTGGACGGTCAACTCGGCAGCTGCTTCTTCTGCAAATTTCATTTCAGGCATTCTGCATTTTTAATTTGGGTTCTACGCCACACTTCTCGTGCATTGTATCAAACTAAAATGGTTTTGGGTCATGTCTAAACACTGTTTTAGGTTCAACTACGGGTGCGTTTCCGTGGAACCGTCGCGGTGTGCACTCCGCCGATTCGGCAGGTGGGTGCACTGCACCCGCTGCAGCCCTCCAGCAGGGCCTGCAGGTGGTCAGCACCTGCTTGAATCGGTCGGAAGATGGGCTCACTCGGACGCATCCGGCAACATTCACGTCGCCTGCGTCGGCGACGCGCGCACCTCCAGAGACCAAGTCGCCTGCCGACTTCCGAGGCCACTGGCAACTCCGACCAAAAGCTCACACCGGACTAAACGCGGGTACAGATTCACTCGACGCAGACAACAACAAACCGCCAACTCCAACGCCAACAACCGCCAACGCCAACACCAACACCAACAAACCGCCAACTCGCCCGTCGTCGGTGCCATCACCACAATGGCGTGGCCTGAGAACCACTACGAGTCGCTGCACATCGGCGGTGACGACACCAACGCAGACCCCATGGACAACTCTGCGTACGTGCATATGGTGCCCACGCCGCAGTCTGCGTCCGGCTTCAGCCGCCGCTCCAAGCGCACCACGCGGACTCGCCACCAACAACCAACAAACCAAAACAACCAACAAAACCAACGCCAACACATTGGCCACGTGCACGTCGCCTCGTGGAAGGAGCGCGCCCAGAACTTCCTCGACGGGTACGTCTCCTCGTTCTCTCTCCTCTCTCGTCTCTGTATGGCTCACTGACTGTGCTTGCAGGCCCGGCGGCGTGGCGCTCGAGACCTTCAACGTCGTGTTGAGCGTCGTGCTGGTCGTGATCTCGGTCATCGACTCCTACGAGAGCGACGACGTGACTGTGATCCCCGGCTACGACGTCTTCGAGCTCGTGTGCACGGGCATCTTCACCATCGACTTCGTGCTGCACTTGTACGCCGCCGAGAAGCGATGGAAGTTTGTGTGCAGCCCCATGGGGCTCATCGACATCATCACCATCGCGCCCACCTACGCTGTCGTACGCATCCATCTCTAGTCCCGATGCTTTCTCCACGCAGGTGCTAATCCATCTCCCTGTCTCGCTGGCTCTGGTGCGTAGCAGCTCTTCCTTCAGTCCCTCGACGTGTCGTTCCTGCCCATCGTGCGTGTGATCCGCGTCTTCCGCATGCTCGCCGTCCTCCGACTCTACCGCATCGTGCAGGGATACCGCGGCTTCGAGTACGAGCTCGGCGTGCTCGTGTTCATCATCTTCACCGTGATCATCGTGGCCGCCGGCATCTTCCAGATCCTGGACGAACAGTACTACCTCGACAACGGCATGACCAAGCTCGAGTTCCACCAGGCCGTGTACTTTGTATTCGTGACGATATCCACGGTCGGCTACGGCGACATATCGCCCAAGACCACGGCCTGTGAGTGCCATTCGCTCGCTGCTTGATGGTGACGCTGGCTGGTTGACTTACACAAACAACTACCGTTGTAGCTCAACTGTTTGTGATTGCCATTATCTGCGTCGTGGTGACCGTGATCCCACGCCAGATCCAGAGCCTCGTGGAGCTCTCACGACTCCAACACGGCTACATGCACAGCTACTCGGTCCGCAAGAGTAGCACGTTGAGAGGCGGCCACGTGATCGTCACCGGCAGCATCAGCTACGAGTCGGTCTCGAGCTTTCTGTCCGAGTTCTACCGCCTACGCCAGGGCAAAGTGAACATGGACGTCGTGATCTTGGGCGAGCAGCTCCCCAACGAGAAGCTGCTTTCGGTGCTACGAAACGTGCGCTACCGCCGCCGCACGACGTTCCTCAAGGGCTCGCTGCTCAATGACAAGGACGCCAAGCGCGTCCACGTCGAGTCTGCGGCCGCAGTGTTCATCCTCGCAGACAAAAAGAAGGTCAAGCACGCCGACGCGGCTGACGCACTCACGATCTTGCAGGCGCTTGCAGTCGATAAGTTCAAGTTCCGGAACCAGGCGGCGATGGTCAAGAGGCGGAATGGAGGCACGATCCGTTGCTTCTTGCAGATACTGTCGCCCCAACGCACCCGTGGGTTGCGGACCATCACGGGCGTTGAGGTTGCATTGAATACGCCACGACTACGCACGGCGATCCTCGCGAGAAGCATCCTATGCCCAGGCGCGACGGCGTTGGTGCTGAACCTCGTGTGCTCGCTGAAAGAAGACCATGTGGAAAAGGCCTTGGCGTCCAATGTGCCGTGGATCGCGGAGTATTCGCATGGCCTACAGCATCAGTTGTATCCCGTGATCATGCCTCAGTACTTTGACGGCATGAAGTACGAGCGAGCAGTCCAGAAACTCCACACGCAGTAAGTGAAGTTCGTCGGAGGATTTCATGTGGGACCGGACTGACATTTTACGTTTCCCACAGCTTTAACGTCATCCTCGTGGCCGTTTACGATAAATTCGCCAGCCAAACTGGTGAAAAGCGCATTCGGCTCTGTCCTTTTGGCCACATTCTACGTGAAAAGTGAGTTTCCCTCTCGTATTCTGACGTCGATCCACAACCCAACTGACTGGCTTTCTGTGAGTGTAGTGACCTCGCGTTTTGCATCGCGCTGAGCGCATCTGATGCCCAACACGCTGCCAACTCGCTCTTCCACATCGCTGCCCACGAGGCGTCCTTGCGTCACATGGCACCAGCAGAACGAGCCAACGAAAAAGAGATTGCCGAATGGGGATCTCCACCGACGCTGGTCTTTTCATCGGACACCGTTCTGGATCGCCAGTCGATGGTTCGTGAACGCACTCCGTCCGTTGATCTCAGCGACGACGAGAGCATTGCGACAGACTTGGATGTGAGGACGTATCCTGATCAAGACGACGACTTTGAGGAAGACGCTGACAAGCCAACACTAACACCAGCGTCGGATCGCCAGCTACCAACGCTCGATGTCAATAGCCAAGGCTCTGGCTTCCAGCCTCTGCTTCGAGCACCGACACCACCAATGCTGCCACCGTTTTTGCAGCACCACCACTCGATTGGTGGAGGGATCACTGACTGGACCTTGTCATCGCACGCCCTTCGCAAACTCCACGACCACCTCATCATCTGTGGGCCGTTCGCACACGGCCACCAACTTGCCTGCTACCTCGACGATCTGTACCACAACGAATTGATCACCGAACGGCGGCCTACGATCCTGCTGCTTGTGAAGAAATTGCCCACTGAGCTCGACTTCCAGAACCTGTCCTCACCGCTTCCAGAGAACGTGTTTGTGGAGAAAGGGGTCTCACAAAACGTCGAAGATTTGCTCCATGTGCGTGCGTACGCGGCTCGAGCCGTGCTCATGATCCCTGGTAACTGGAAGTACCATGTCGATGAGCTACGTGACGAGACGGCGGAGGAAGTGAACGAGCACTTGCTGGACTACCAAGTGATCATGTCGACGCTGTCGCTGCGGACAGTCCAAGATCTCCATCGCGAGCATCTCCGATCAAACCGTGCGAGCCAACACTCCATGCGCCCCGGAGAGCTCCACCGCCACCATTCGACCCACCACAACCTCCGCCAGACCCCAACGATCTCGTGTTCAGTGGTGAAATGGCACGAGAGCATCGCGTACTTTGCTCACAAGAGCCACACCAGCCACAGCCACCATTTCTTCAGCGACTCGGACACCGCTGGCCTCACCGGCAGCACTGTACGCTCGAACGGGTCATGGTTCCATAAGAACAACGGCAACTCGCTCTTTGGTGGCACGGATCCTCACCATCGCATGGCCATGATGGCGTCGAGCGTTGCCCAACAACGTATGCTGGCCGAGTTCCCGAAGGGCCCTTCGCCTCTCTTCTCTCCGTCGTACGCAGCCGGCGAGGTCTTCGTGGATGGCGTGCTGGACACGCTGCTCTGCCAGTCATTCTTCAACCCGTACGTGATCGATCTCGTGCGCGCCATCGCCGGTGACTACTACTACACCGACCACCACTCGCACTCGACGCCCCAGAACTTCATGTCGTCCATGATGAAGTATTTCCAGCCGGCCTCATCCCACCACATCACCGCAGAGAACCCCACGCCAACCAAACCAACCCCAGAGCCTGCGAGTGAGCGCACGATGCAGCATCCCGTGCTGGCCACGGCCAAGATCGCGAGTGAGCTGGAAGGTCAGTCGTTTGCGAGTATTTTCGCCCGCGCCTTGAAGCAGGAGATCCTCGTACTGGCCATCTACCGACGGCCCAACGACCCGCGACGCGGCAACGCGCTGCCCTACATGTTCACGTGTCCCAAGGGCTCTCCGGAGATCACGGTGGAGCGTGGAGACACGCTGCACGTGCTCACCAACATTGCGCAGCCTGTTTGTATCCATTGACGAGTGGGTACAGGATCCCATGTCCCAAGTCGCAGTTTGTGTCCTATAGTGTAGCCATGTATTATTATACGACCCCATCTCATGTAAATTCTTGGTAGTGTGGACTAAAATACGCGCGTTCAGGACTAAAATACGATTTTGGTACTCTCACTCGGTAGGTTCAAGTGTTTGTCTCTGTTTTCTTCTCTGCCTTTACAGCACGGTCTAAAATAGCCCCCAACGACTTCACCCTGAGACGTTGCGGCATGGAGTGCATTGCCAACGGCACTTACTCGACCTTCGACACGTGAACCACCATCCAGCCGACGGTGTACTCTATTGTCCGTGTATCGGAAATGGCGACCGAGACGAGCAAAACGCCAGAGCAGGAGGCACCGCGAAGCCAGACCGACCGTCGAGAGTGAGATGGGTTGACGTGTGTGTCGTGTGGCGGGGGAAAGGGCAGGGGTTATGGAGATATTGGATTGGTCAATTTGTGCTTCTTGAGCTCTCTGTGTGGCCATACGGATTTAGACGCGGTTAGGTGTATTGTTTTGGCCGGCTAAATCACAAGCGAAAAAAAACGATAGGCCTTGACGAAGACTGTGTGGAGCGTCTGTGGGTTGGGAAGAATCAGCCCAACGGCGCCGCTACGTCCGCTCAGCGGCATTCGGAGAAGTCCAGACACTCACGCAGTGTATAGCACACCCCGCGCGTTCCGCGTGCGTCTGTGAATATCCGCTCCAAAGCAACCGCAGTGCAGGCATATCCATCGACAGCCTCGTGAAGCCATCCCGTGGTCGTCGTTTCTGTACGCGAGCCATTCGAGTCTAACGTGACGCGAAGGAAACCAGGACAAAGAAGACGAGAAAAAAGTTGGCGACTCGGCACGAAAACCATGCAGTCTATCCTCCGACGTGGCGTTTTGTTGGGGGTCTATCTCGCGGTCGTTGGCGTCTCCGTGAATGCCGAGACGTGGGGAAATAAATGCAGTAGCAGCAGCGACTGCGGCGACGGCGCGACGTGCGTGGCCGGCGACTCCGTGGATGCCGTGCAGCGCTGTGTGGCTGGCACGCCGTGCGGTGGCACTGTCTTGGGTGCGTGCCCTGGCGACGACACGAGTGGTCAGTTGGCGTGTATCTGGCGTCCGAACGACAAGGTCTGCTACGAGGGCTACTCGGGGTGCTCGGTGATCAACGGCAAGGCCGGTATCTACCAGTGTATCTCGCTCAGTCGCTGCGACGAATACCTGGGCGGCTCCTGTAGTGGTACGTGGTGTTCTCAGCTTCAAAAGGGGGCTTTGATCGGCTTTTTCTGACGAGATCTTTTCGAAATTAGCCTCGTGCAACGTGAACGGCAAGCAGTGCAACGACCGCGGCACGTGTACGCTCACGGGCTACTCGGGCTCGAAGCCGTCGTTCCAGTGTGAGTGCCAGACGGGCTGGAATGGCACGCTCTGCAACAACGTCGTCGATGGTACGTCTACGTCCACACTGCTAGCTTGAAGTAGTCGCCTCCTAACTCACTTGTTCGGACTCGTGTTGTAGACTCGTGTATCGCCAATGTCGGTCAGTGTGGCACTCACGGCACGTGCAAAGATAGCACCTGCGTGTGCAGCAACGGCTACTCTGGTGACCAATGTCAGATTGCTCCTACAAGTACGTTCTTCCATTCCTCCTCCACCTTCAAGTAGGCATCTCCAGTACTCACACTTCCTTTTCCAACAGGTCTCTCGTCGTCCGGCTCCGGAGATGTCTCGCCTTCTAGCACCCCCAAGTCAACCACGCCGACACCATCCTCCGCCCAGAACAACTCGGCCTCGCGTGCCAACGGCGGTGAGGCTGTCGTCAAGAAGTCAGGTGGTCCGTCAGCCCTCGTCATTATCATGGCTATCCTCGTGGCCCTCATCGTCGTGGGCGCGATCATCTTCGTGGTCTTCGCACGCCGACGACGTCGTCAGCAGGAAGCCGCCGACGCTAGCGGCTTCAATCGCACGGACAGCGTCGTCGTCGCCGAGGGAGCCCGTCCGCCGACACCCAAGGGCAAGATCGTCATCATGTAGGGTCCTCCAACTCCCGTGAGCGTTGTGTATCCAACAAAAACATCCAACAAACAAACTCCAACACCAACAAAACAAACGAAAGGAATAGGGAAAGGAAGGGTAGAATCGAAAGAGGCAGCGACAGACATGTTGTCCGCGATAGGTTAGGTCAGGTCTACACTAGTAGTAAGCGTTTTTGTTGGAAATCGGTGGAAGTTTTGTTGGTGATTCGCGTGGCCCACTCCACTTCAACAGTCGTGTCTATTCATGATCGGGCCCCCCAAATGGAAAGTGGATGAGAGATGAGCTCCATATCGGCGTCTCTATCTCCGCTTCCAGCGCACGTCACAGCTCGTGTAGGCGTCCCCGATGCAGAAAAAGATGTGCTCTTCCTCATCACGCAGTATCTGCGCGATTTAGGGCTCAGCACGACCGTCGTGGCGCTGCTGAGAGAGAGTGGAATTGACCCCTTCTGGCTCTGTGGGCCGTCGCGAGAGGTGGCTTTGCTGCGCGAATGGGTTCTCCAGGGCGAGTGGACACGCGTGCGGACGCTGCTGACGCCTCTGCGGGACGTGCTGAGCGATGAGAGCTACATCGTGGCGGTTGCACTGGCCGAGAAGCAGGCGCGGATCGAGGAGTTCTTCCTGAAGACAACACAGACCACGCGACGACGCGAGATCCTGGACGAAATACAGAGCCACAGCGTCCACGACGCTGTGCGATTGACGCGGCAGGAGATGCAGCGGTGTCTGCGTGTACTCAAAGGTGAGCCACTGAGTGACTGGAGCCTGGACGAGGCAAGACTGAGCTGCTTCGAGGTGCTGGTGCCGCTGTTTCGTGACGAGATCACGGACGACGACGACGAGAGCAAGTACCTGAGGATGCCGCGCAGGCAGTTGGTGGCACTGCTGGGCGACGCACTGCTGCTGCATCAGCAGAGTCGGCAGCGTTCCGACGGGCCTGTGGATGGACTTGGAGATTTGGTGTCGCTGACGCCAAGATCATCGGCGATGTTGGCGTCGGCTGGAGAAAAGGATGAAGACGGGGAGTCGCAGTCATCACTGCAGCTCGCGGAGACTGCGCCACGGCGGCGTATGCAGTCCACAGACGCACTGGCGCAATCGATGGATGGGCTGCGAGCTCCTGACTTGAAAGCTCCCATGCCGAAGGTTGCAGAGGACCGGAAGCACAACCCACTGGTCATGTCAATGGACTTCTCACAGCGCCGACACGACAGGCGACGAAGGACGAGTCTTAAGACACGAGAAGTTGACCAGATCGAAGAGGAAGAAGAAGGCGACGTGGTCATTCCAGCAGAGGAATGTGTGGACGAGTCCACCCAAACGGATCCGATCGTGAAGGAGGCGCCAGGACGAGTGGAGGCTGCGGCTTCCACGGACGACAAGGAACTCCTCTGGAGATCGAGTGTCCGTGATAGTCAGGAGCTCCACGAGTCATCAAGTGGGGTGACAAGCAATCAAACTACTGAGCCGACTGACGGTGAACACCGACTGAATGCATCCAAGGCGCCACTTGCGTCGACTTCTCTCCCTGTGTCGCCAGCGTCGACATCCCTCCCACACCAAACAGTGCCAGAGTTACGAAAATCAACGACCTACTTCAGCAAGAGCCAAGACTCTGAGAGCAGCTCTGAAACCCGCCGTGAGCACGAGACACCGCGCACTTTCAAGGAAAGGAAAATGAAAGAGCCGGAAGATCAAGAAGACAAAGAGCAGTTTGAAGACGATGACACGCACGGTGAGATGGCAGAGGGTGAGCCTGTGCCATTAGTTTCGTACTCACAGCTCACGATCGACTCCATCGTGCGAGCCCACGTCGTCGCTCAAGTGCGCGAAGCTCAAGCCATTCGAGCGCTCGACATCTCTCCGGACGGCAGCGAGATGGTCATTGGCACGAACGCGCGTGCCCTTCGAGTATTCGATCTGTCGGAGCCACTCGCGGCTGCTGCTGCTTCTTCCTCGCATTCTACTTTCCTTCCTCTGCTTCCGGTGAGCATGGAGAAGCACAAACACCACTCCTCTTCAATCTACGTTGCCGCGTACAACCACATCGACCCAGATCAAGCGTCCCCCCTCATCGCGACAGGCGCGGCCGAGTCGTCCATCAAAGTGCTATCTCGCTGGACCCAGCAGGAGCTTTGGATCCGTAACCACTCTGGCAAGTGCCGCGCGCTTCAGTTTACCTCGCCTCACGTACTCTGCTCCGCAGCGTCAGGCGATCTGCTGATCCGCGCCTGGAATCTTGACACTGAGGATGGATGCCAGCCCACTTGCGTGCAGCGTTTTGACGGCCACGTCGGCGAGATCCAGGCCCTAGCTGGCTCACAGTCTGGGCGAATCGACAGCCGATGTCTCGTGAGCTCATCCATGGACAAGACTGTGAGGTTATGGGATCAGCGAGGAGCCCAATGCGCTCGTGTGCTCGCACGCACAGCCTCGCCAGCATTCACGCTCGCCTTCCAGCCACACGCAGAGGCCACCAACATCCTCGCAACTGGCCACCAGGACGGATCCCTGGCATTATGGGACATCCGTGCGAGCTCGAAGAAGCTGTCGTCGATCTCTCACCACCACGATGAATGCCGCGCTGTGTCCTGGTCGCCAGACGGCCGCTGGCTGCTCAGTGCATCCTTTGACGGGACGCTGTGCCTCATGGACGTCGCATCTTCCAGCCAGGAACTCACAGCCGTCGCTTCTTTCCACCAACACGATGACAAAGTTCTCCAGGCCCAATGGCACCCCACGCAGCCAGCGATCCTCACCACTGGTGCCGATAAACTCATCAAACTGTGGGGATTCGCATGACGAGGCAGGCGAATTGAAAGCGTGCGAAAGAGAAGAGGAGAGGAGAGGAGAGGAGGAGGAGAAATGGAATACTGAATACCTAGTGAGAGTGAGCCTTGTGCCTGGTCAAGCGCCGGCTTGTCTAACTGTCCCGTGGAGCCGCTCGCTCGCTGCTTGCTTTCTACTTGGACCCTGGCGACTTGGAGCGCTGCTTGCTCTTCTTCTTCTTGCTCTTAAAGTCGGCAAAGCCCTTGGGGTCGCACTCGGGACACAGCCACGTGTCTGGGTGGCGTCCGTCCGAGAAGCCCACGCACTCGAGATGGTACCACTGCGACGGGTTCGGGCACTTCTTGCCGTCGCACGCGATCATGTTGCCGTAGCTGGGCAGGTTACAGATACAGTACAGCTCATTGTCCTCGCCGTTGTCGTTCTCGCCCTTCTTCTTGCCGCCGCGGCTGCCGTTGCTCTTGCTCGTCGACGAGCCGCCCTTCTCCCCTGCCGACGACGCGTGGTCGCGGCTGCTGCCTCCCGCCGCCGACCCACTGGACGCGGCGTTCGACGAGCCACTGGGAGGTCCCGACGGCTTGCTGCGGGCCTGCGGACGCGTTACCTGCGACAGCGGCTGGTCGTCGTCGTGGAGATCAGCCGCCTTACTCGCCGCGGCGCTGCTCTTGGCGTCGGCGCCGTTGGCCGCCGAGGCGTCTTTCGCGTCCTTCCCGTTGGCGTTTGATGGCGGATCGCCGCGCTGGCGCTTGCGGCTGTTGCTGTTGCTTTTCTTGCGCTTCTTGTCGGCGTGCTTGGCCTTCTCGGGCGGCCGGTGACGCACCACGCTCTTCTCGCCGTTGCGCACGCGCTGCATGAACGACACGATCGACTCGTCCTCCTCCACCTCCAGCGTGCAGTCGAAGTGGCGCGCCACGACGGCCGCCAGCTCCTCCTTCTCGCAGTCGTCGCGCACGGTGATCTGGTAGAACTGCGCGTACCGCAGCAGCGCGTTCATCTACAGCATCAAACGACCAACGAATCAGAACATCACACGACCAACAAAAATGGAGAGACCGTCCATCAAACGCACGCCGAGGCTGGTGAAATCGACCATCAGTCGCGGGGGGTACGCCACTTTCTTGGTGCTCTGGTCGTCCGCGCGGTCATCGTCGTCGTATCCTGTGGATCCACAAAACGCGCAAACATCAATCAGTCCACTCTCATGGCCTCCAGTTTTTTTGTTTCTTTCTGTAAGCTGCGTACCGTCGTCCACGTCGTAGTACTCCTCGGGGTCCTCCTGCTCCAAACGATGGATAGATCCGTTAGTCCCGCCTCCACTAAGTCCTCGACAGCGCAGGGGTACGGACCATGGCGGCTGGTGGTCTAACGTCTAAAGTCAATCGCGCGTAGTGGTTCTGGCGGGTGTCCTGGTGGATCGCGTGTAGTGGCTCGTCGTCGTGGAGCGTAGGGGGCGTCGTGTGCGTCCTCACTTGTGCCGCCGTCCGAGCTGATGGTTCTTTGGGAGAAGCGTCTGTGTGTCCTTCGTCGACTTGGTCGGCTAGCGGCTGTGGGCGAGACGGGCGGGCGCGTTCTATTTGGAGGCGGCCCGACCCGCAGCAAGCATTCAACATTTTCAGCCAATAAAAACGCTTACATTTGCTAATTTTCGACCAATAAACGGTCCTTCAAGTCCCCACGAACGAAAAGCTCAGGAAGCTGCACGTTGACAGCCACCGCGTGGAGCTGTCCTTGGAGGCGTGCTTAGAGCCGTGGCTCGACTGCTTCTCGCACGCTACGACACAATGAGGCTCGCCACAGACGTACGAGCCGACGGCAGCACGTATCAGCGCCACGGCGTCGTCGTGGAGCTGCTCGCGTACTTCGCACGGCCACTGGAAGCCGCTTCCCACGGCGACGAGCTGCTCCACCAGCGGCTTCGCTACGCTGCCGACCTCGTTAAACTCGCTCTCCCAGTCGACCCCCTGGTCCTCAAGCCGCTGTTGTGGCGTCGCTCATGGCTGCATAGACCAACGGCCAAGTACTAGCGAGATCCGAGCCTTTCAGCTGAAGAGCTCCAGGACTTGGCTCGTCGCGACGTGCCGTTCGAACTCCGCCTGCGGCTAGAGATGGAACCAATTGAGCCACATCGACTAACTCAATTGGCATGCACCGCTTCATGCGGACGCTGACGAAACGCCAGCCGACGAGACGGACGCGCTGCGTCGGTATCTCGTGGACCAGGCGCTTCGATCGGCGTCCGCTCTGCGACTCCAGCGTGTGCCCGTCCGCACAGTGCTCGCCGTCGGGTCCTCCGAACAGAATGCAGACAAGTCTACCCATGGCTGGCGTCGGCTCGAAGGCTTGGTGAACGCAATGGACTCATTTCTAGCGTACCAAGCCCACCGTGGGCCACAGTGGAGCGTGGAAGAGCGTTGAGCACCGTTGGCAGTCGAGAGACTCGATCTTCGACTCGGCTTCGTGCCTTTGGTAAGCCACATACTCAAGACGACAATGCGGCACGTGGTCAGAGGACTCCCTGTGTGCATTACGCACGTCACACTCGACGTACGGTCCATGAGTTGCGAAGAACCTGAACTGCAAGCATTTCTCGAGGCAATCGCGACGAGCTCGGAACGGATTACCATCCGCACAGGCCCTCTCGGTGGCATAATGTCCATAGACCTCACCACAAACATCGCCACAGTGCTGCGATGCATCGGAAACCTCGACCGTAGCGTGTCTGTGGATCTGAGCGGTTTGTTCGCATATTCCGACGAAAGAGCGAATCGATTGGCTGTGATCCATGGTCTCTCATCCAGCACATCCTGCCGTGGCGGGTTGGTGCCACTCGACTGACCCTTCAGCGCATGATACTGACTGACGACGACGCACACGAGATCACTGAAGCAGCGCGTCGCTGTCAAGACCATCCAGGCCAGAAACTGCGGCTTCAGTCGCTCAATTTGCGACCTGAGACTGACTCCATTGACGGTATTCGTGCTCTGCTGTCAGCGCTCGACGACGTAGAAGAAATCTCACTACATGCGATCGAAGAGGCCGTTGTCGCTGACAACCTGAGGGCAATGCTCCAGCTTCCGAGTCTTCGTAGTCTTGCAGTCAACAACATCCAAATCCCGACTATGGACATCTTCAGTTCGTTCCCGGAGAGCCACCTGCAGAGTTTCGACCTTTGTGATCTATGGCTGACCGAATCTGCGAGTATGGTGGCGTTTGTGAAGAGTCTGAATCCGCACTTTTGCACGGCGAGTCCCCTATCGTCAACCTTGCAGAACCTAAGCATCACAGAGACCGACGGCTTGGAGTATCTGGATGTTGAAGACGATGGCCAGCCTCTCGTGCACCTAGCAGTCAAAGACGTTGCGGCTGTGGCGGCTCTCGAACAAGTCCTCGCGTCCAACAAGACCCTGCGATTCGTGAACTTTGTCGGGGTTTTCGCGAATCCTCCCGCCATTGCGGCCTCTGAAGACGATTTCCCGGCGAGAACAAGCCTAATACTCGCACCGCTCGAGATCCGACGGTGCGGCTTGGCGATGGCGCGGAAGGCAGCTTTCCTGAGTGCGATTCGAGGCGGAAACTGCAAATCCGCTCGCCAATTGGATAGCAACGTCATCCACATTGTCTTGGCGTACAGTGCACCGCTGGTCGTTCGCAAAGTTCGGTTTGACCACCAGGTTGGAGGGCCCAGCTCGTAGTAAGGTGTGGTTTTCATGCAAGGAGCACCACGGATCTCCGATAAACAAAACTACCGCTCTGGTATTCTGTCATCGTTTAGCGAGAAAGTGCACCAGCTTTTGTATCTGTGCTTTCAATATATTTTCCGCCAATCAAAACGACTTCACGTCGCAGCGCCAACTGCTCTCGGTCTCATTTGGCAAAAGCAGTCCGCCACGCCATGGCTCCTGCTACAGCGGCGTCCTCGTCTTGTGCTGCGGTGGTGGCCGTGCTCACGGACCACTCGCTGCTCTCGCACATTTCTCACTTCCAACGCGGCCTTCCGCTGCTCATCCATGAGCTCATGGCTCTCCACGCAGCCACGCACAGCCTGCCTCCGCGTGCTCGCGTCAACCGCCTGTGGCTCAGTGTGATGGTCTGCGGCGATCTCCAGGCCGCGAAGCTGCTCTACCGCATGCGGTCGCAGCCTCAGTACGCTCACCTTGGCGATTTGCAGATGCCAAAACTCGTCCAGTACGCCATGACACTGGGTCGACTCGACGTGCTCCAGTGGTTTGACGCGAGTGGCGTCGAACCAGCCCCATGGCCTCCAGCGTTGATGGCGGACGCAGTGTTCTACAAGCACTTTGCCATGGCTGCCTGGCTGCTGGAGACACGACTGGACGCCTGTGAAGCAGATTTGACCAAGGCCATGGCACGAGCGGCAGAGTACGGCCAGCTCCAGCTCCTGCTGCAGCTCATCGCGGCTCGACCGGAGGCACTCACGGCCTCTGTTATGGATGCCGCGTTCCTCAACCGCCACTGGGACGTTGTGTACTACCTCCACGAAACCTCACCGGCAGGTTGCACGACTGCAGCGATGGACAATGCAGCCGAACGAGGACACATGGACGTCGTCCAGTTCCTCCATGAGAATCGCAGCGAGGGCTGCACAACGCGCGCCATGGACATCGCAGCCTACCACGGGAACCTGGAGATGGTGCGGTATCTCCATGAGCACCGCACAGAAGGCTGCACGACCAAGGCGATGGACAACGCGGCTGCTGGTGGGCATCTCAATGTGGTTCGGTTTCTCCACGAGAACCGAACGGAAGGCTGCACGACGGCGGCGATCGACTCGGCGGCGCGCAATGGCCACTTGGACGTCGTCAAGTTTCTGCGTGACACACGCAGCGAAGGCATGGACAATGCAGTTGCCGAGGCGACTCAATACGGACACCGCGATATCGTCGCGTACTTGAGTCACCAGTAAATAGCATGAAGAGGAGGCGAGGGTCAAGTCGCAATTTGAATGATGGACGTATTGGAGAAGTATCGTAGATGGCTCAACCTATCCTAAACGAGCATTCGGCTCACGAAACTCTTCAGCACATATCGCACTCGCCCACGTCTTCGCTCGAACAAGTGTCGTCGTCATCACCATCTCCATCGCCGCCCTCGTCGCCATCCGAGTCGCTGTCGCTGTCGCCTTCCTGCAGCGTTCGCACGCGCACTGTTGGCGTCGGCGTCGGCGTCGGGTTCGACTGCTTGGGAAAGTTGTAGTAGCTAATGCGAAGAACCCAGCAGTCGTTGAGGTTACTCGTCCACGTCTTGTCCTCGGTCAGGCACGTAGAGACAGATCCCAGGTCAAATCCGACATAACCAAGCACGAGGTCTTCGACGCCAGTGAATGGCGCGGGCAGCGGATCGAGCTCCGAGAGATCAAAGCTGTCCTTTTGGATCTTGTAGTCAAAGCGGGCACACGGTGCGTAGTTCCCGTTCGGTACATCGGCCAGTTTCAAGCCCGTACCGTCGATCTGGATGCATCGCTCGGTTGTGGCAATCTCAGCCAAGATGAGTGGACCCCAGGACTTGTCTTTCTCGGGCGTGAAGTTCCACTTGGGGCAGTCAAGATCGTCAGATACACGCAAACATTTCTTGTGCGCTTGGTCGCCGAGGAATGCTTCGGAAAAGTCGTAATCCATCCGCAGTTTCGTGAACATGGCGATGTTGCCCGTCTCGGCGTAGCAGCTCAGCTTCGTGTCGTGGTCGCTGTTTGTATCACTCTTTTTCATCGTCGTCGCGAAGTGGAGGAGTCGCTTCATGTTCGTGGAATCGTGGACACCAGTGGGCACCTTCGTCTCCTTGTTGATAAGGTATCCGTACACGCGCGTCGTGACAATCTCGGTCTTTCGTTTGATGTCCACTAACGGCCGACCCAAATCATCCACCCCAGACTCGAGATTGTTGCAGTGCGAGTTCGGTTGTGACCCCTTGATTTCGATGTCGAGACTCATAGTGTACGGCCGGTAGAAATAGTGGCACTTGAGGTCGTCGTTCACGTACGCTTCTTTCGTGTCCTTGTCACGGGGAGCCTTGGTTGTCTTCGCAAGACGCCGAGACGGGATGTCGCCTGATGTGGCCTTTGCCCAACCGGGCAGATTAGCCAAGATCGTTGACGGCTTGTCGATTCCGTGCCGGCCGTAGTTGATTTCGACGTGGTAGCTGAGGTGGCACTTCAAGTTGGAGATGAATTCAAGGGCGACGCCTTCCGTGGTAGCCCAGCACCCGCCTCCACTGTTCGAGTTGGCGTGCTGCGGTACGTAGTTGAAGTAGAAGTTTGGTGGCAGCATCTTGTACGCGACCAAGTGGCCCGCACAGAACGGAGCGTTTACCTGAGTCGACGAGTAGTACGTGCGGCTGGTGAGACCGTTGAACATGTTCTCGAATCCTCCGTTCTTGCGGAAGACCGTGTCTTCCTTCTTGGGTGTGCCTGTGACCTTGGTCACGCGCAGCGATCTGTCCACGGAGTACGTCCATTCGACACCATTCGGCATGTTGGATAGGATCCCGGCGTCGGCACGGTTGATGTCGTTAATGTCGTACCGTTGCCAGTCGCTCGGGATGTCCACCATACGCCGCCGGATTTTCGAGCCCTGTCTTCTGGCGTACGACTGGCCGTTCTCGAGGACGCTGTTGTGGCTCGACACGCAACTGCCCACGGCAGCCCTGGTTGGCACAGCAAACGTATTGAGCCCCTCCGTCCGTGCTTTTGCGTGGCCTTCATACACAAAGTAGTCCGCGTGGGTCGAACCCGTGTCGCAGAACTCGTGCGTCGTTTTGACCACTGCCAGGGAGTGTTCGCGGAAAAGATCCCAGCGACGAGGATACACGACAAACGAAAGACGGCCACTGGGGTCATTCACTTGAGTGCCTGCGGCACCCTTCCGCCGCTTCGTCGGCGGCGACGGCGCGAGATCTGGAATCGCTCCCGTGAAGAACTCATAGCAAGTTGGCTTGCCGGTTGGCGGGCTACCCTCCCAGTAGACCCACGTGCAGTGCGTCGTCGCATCCAGTTTGAGGCGGTCTTTGCTCGATCCTTTCACGCCGTCGCGGGCCAGACAGTCTTCCTCACACTTCTCGAACGAGTCCAACTCCACTGCAATGTACGACGCGGTCAGTGCTGGCGTCGCCGGAGTTGCTGGTGGGGCTGCACCGCCAGCTGCAGGAGGCACCTGGGCGGGTACTGGCGCGAGCTGCTCCGGGCGATCGTAGCTGGCGACGGTCCGGATCATGCGATCGTTGCAACTCAACTCGACTTCGTTGCACGTCGTGGCCGAGCCTGGGTTTGCTGGCGTGGCTGGAGGTGAAGGTGAGAGGCGACGGCTTTGAGGCACCGGAAGCGTCGTGTTCGAGACAAGGTCGCGCTTGAACGAACACATCCGTGGACACAGCTTGCACACTTGGTACTTGAATCGATTTTCTGGCTTGCGCAACCCTTTGCAATCCGAGTCGGTCGTGCGAATGTCCTTCGTGCCCTTCTTCTTCCGACAGGTTACAACCAGTTGCCATGGGCGACCGCACTTTGGGCACTCGTAGTCGTCAAACCAGCGCACGCACTGGCCGTTGACCATGTTGCCCTTGTGGGCGATCTTGTTGCCGCTGCTGTCCGTTTCGTCGTACGCACACGCCGGATGCTCGCAGTTCTTGCCATCGTCGTCTTCCTTCTCACACTTGCAGCGCTTGCTCTTTTTGTTTTTTATCTTCTGATAGCACGTGCCAGAGCCACAGCCGACTTCGGGACTCGTGCACTCTTCTTCATCTTTTTGCATCTTGCGCTGCTGCTCCGGCACTTCGTCCGCCTTGTTAACGCTGGCATCGTCGGCAGCCTTTGCCGCTGCTCGTACCTCGTCGTCGTGGAGGCGCTGCGCTAACCTCACAGCTCGCAAGCGTTCGGCATCGTCAAACGCCTGGCGGCGCCCCTGCACAGCAGCTTCTTCCTTCTTGTACGCGTCCATGCGTTGCTTCCTCTCGATGTCTTCTGTTGCGCGCTTCGCTTCGTTGGCCTTCAATCTCGTCTCCGCACCTTCCTGCTCCGCGCGTAACTTTGCTCGTTCCGACTCCGCTCGTGCGATCAGACGCTGACGCGCAAGTGCCGCGTCGCGGATTCCACGCGCCTCGACGAGTGCTTGCGAACGCTCCTGGGCACGATACGCGCGTCCTTCCTTACGCGCGAGTCGTTCTTCTTCGCGCGCTGCCTTCTCCGCACTGGCAGCCAAGTCCTTGTCACGCTTTGCTTCGGTCTCATCAGCTAGACGCTCTGCTTCGTCTGCCAATCGCTGATCTTCCGCCGCCTTGATCACATCCTCCTGCTTGGCGAGCAACGCGGGGTCACTCGGAGCCTTCGCCTTGGCATCGGCGAGAGACGACTCCAGCTCGGCCCACTTGCGCTTGGCATCTTCGACGTGTTGCGTATCAAGAGCGTCTCTGCGTTTTGCAGCGTCAATAGCAGCAAGGTCGTTTTCGTACTGGGTCTCAGCTGATCGATCTTCGAGCTGCTTCTGCCACTGCGCGTCACGATCGGCCAGGTCCTTCCTTCCCGCTTCCTCGGCCGCAGCAGCTTCTCCTGCTCGAACCTCTGCATTGTGAGCTGCGGCCGTCCGTACTTCTTCGTTCTTCGTCTGTGCTGCCGTCGATGCGTCAATGTTGGCCTGCTGTTCCGGCGTCGGCTTCTGTGCTGCCTTGGCTTTGATCGACGCACCCTTGGCGTCTTGCACGACTTGGTTGTACTTCCTCTTCGCGACCGTCGGGTCCATCTTTTCTGGTATGGAGCCAATGAGACCTTGGCAGACCGACAATGCGCGCGTGTGGCTCAGACTGCCCACGGGGAGCATGTGGAAGCGAGTGCATAGCTCCAAGAGGTCATGGTCGCCTTGCTGGTTCGCGAAGCGTCGCTCGACATTCGAACCACTAGCAGAGTCGGTCAGCTGTCCCAGGAACAGCCCACAGACCAACAGAACAGCCACGATCGCCTTCATGATGGGAGAAAACCGTGAATGCGCAGGCTTGGCATTCGCACTCCCTTCGAAGCCTTGGGCAGCTCCGTTGCTCAACTTCGAATACCACCTTCTTTTGAAACAGAGCAGAAACGCGATTGGTCTGCCTGGACGGTTTATGCATAGGAGGATGGACGCGAACACCGACTCTTGTAACCGCATATGTACTTTTTGTGCGCATTCTGCACTCCGTCAGGTTGCACATTAGAAAGGGCAATAAACCAACTCACACAGGGCTAGGGTAGCTGTCTTGCGATGCATAAGAAGAACTGGTAGCATCAGTCAACGGCAAGCCCCGTCCAGTCGAAAGAGGTTGCAACTTGGCCGTGTGATGATGAAGGCGCATCACGCGAGGCCTTTGGCAAACCGCACCGCTTCAGTCTGGCACTGAGCCATTTGAAAACCCGAAAGGTCTCTCCCTTCCAGTGGCCAAGCCCGGTTTCACGTCCGTCCAAGGCATGGTGCTCTCTTTCTGCCAAGCATGTGCGTGGCTCGCAGCTATGGCCGCGCTGACGCTTCTGGCTCCAGACTCGGCAGAAGCAGCGGCTCCGATGGAGATTATGCTGCTCATGAGCTCGGGCGAAGCGCTGGAGCGGTACTGGCCGTCGGCGACGACTTTCGGTGTTCGATTCAACACCAAGGACTCGACGAGCAAGAATCAAGTGTGGACGGTGGACCCGACTACCCATACGATCAGTACGTGGGATGGCTTCTGCGTGACTGGCGCGTCCGAGAACTGGAACTTCGAGCAGAACCTCATCGTGCTGCTGACCAAGTGCGGCTCGCCGCCTGCTGCCAACCAGCAGTGGATCTACGCTGCCGACAACACCTTCCAACTCACGCTGACCAAGTGGAACACCCCCAAGACGTACTGCTTGGACGCGGACGTAAGCACGCGTCCACAGAACGTCATCCACGGCTGGGACTGCTCGCCTCCAGAGAATCCGAACCCGAACCAGAAGTGGAAGATCTTCTATCCCGGCTACCAGATCAAGGTCGGCGACAAGTGCGTCGGTCTCGCGAGAGACAACGTCGACGACGAGCCTTTGCGACTGCTCGCGTGTGAGAACAACCCGCTGCAAATGTGGAAGTACGACTTTGCCAACGGCCTCCTGCGTCTCGGTGACCCAGCGTCTGCGATGTGTGTGGACAGCTTCCCCGTCGGCGAGAGCGGCAGCGTTCACATGTGGCGTTGTGATGGTGGAAACGAGAACCAACAAGTCGACTTCAAGATCACTCGTACGCAAGGCACCAACTCGGTGTCCGGGCGCTTCTTTATGCGTGACACGGACAACTACTTCGCTGTGAGTGCCGACGGCTCCAAGCTCGTGAGCGTGGGTGACGTGTCCAAGTCCACCGAGTTCACGCTTCTTACGGAGCTCCCTGGAGATCTGTGTGGTGGCAAGACGTGCAAAAACGGTGGTGTGTGTGCGTTCGGCCGCTGCCGTTGTGTGGAAGGCACTCAAGGTGATGACTGTGGAACTGTTGGGCAGCGCGTGCGTATCCGAGCCTCAAACGGCTGGTTTCTCTCGGCCGGTAGCTCCAACTACACGCTCGAGTATCAGCTGATCGACAGCACCACTCGTCAGCAGATCTGGTATCACTTCCCAGGCAGCGACATGGTCAAGATCAACAGCCGACGCATGTGTCTGCAGGGCCGTGGTGATATCGCGGAGCTCACGACGTGTCGGCTCATGGAGCCTCTGCAGAAGTGGGCCTACGACCTGGGCACCGGTCGCCTGCAGCTCAAGGGCACAAACCGTTGTCTAGACGCTGACGTCCGTGCCTCGAACCACACGGCTCGTATGCAAGACTGCACGACAACCATCAACGCCAACCAAGTCTGGGAAGAGATCTCGCCAGACGCCACGGCCGTGAACTCGGACATGTTCGCCACGATGATCCGCCACCGCTCGAGCCTCTCGCTGTGCTGGACGGTGACCAGCGGCCAAGTTCTCACAGCGCCATGCCAGGCAACAGCCAGCCAGCTGTGGAACTTTAACGACGCGTACACTGGTGCCGGCGCCTTGTGCAATGGTGATCTGTGTGCTGTGGCAAAGGTCGGAAGCGACAGCAAAGGTGTCGTGGTGCTCAACAGCTACGACGGCCAGCGTCTCGACGAGCGGTTCGAGTACGAGTCCGGCACAGGACAGATCCGAATGGTCAATACCAACACGTGCGTTGCCAAGAGCAGCGACGCCAGCAACAAACTGATCATGGTCACGTGTGCGACGGCTGACACGGCGCAGTCCTGGTACTTGGCCAAGGTCGATCGATGCCTCTCGAACGACTTCCTCGTGCTCAAGGACAAGTGTGCCATGGGCTCATGTGCCTTTGGACGGTGCCAGTGCAAGCCAGGCTTTGAAGGGTCAAGCTGCAGCTACGACTCGTGCTCGTGGCTTCAGTGCAACAACGGCGGCACGTGCGCGTTGGGCAAGTGTACGTGCGCGGCGGGGTACGCAGGCACGTTCTGTGACGACTTCATCAAGTGCAAGGGCGTCAAGTGTCTCAACGGAGGCGCGTGCTCTCGTGAGGGCAAGTGCGTGTGCCCTGTGGGCTTCTCAGGCGAGCGCTGCCAAGTCAAGCACTCCGATGTGCTCTTGCGTGTGTTGGAGTACCGTGCGATCGGTCTGGAAGGCGGCTTGGTGACTACAGTGGTGCCTGACGTCCGTAAGAAGGGGCACGTGTGGGTCTGGGACGCAGCCAAGAGCATGGTGCGCTCGGCAGCGTCTAGCTCAATGTGTCTCGAGCAGATTGACGGATCGGATCTGAGCGTTGCCGTCTGCAACGTCACCAAGACAGAGCAAAAATGGGTCTACAGTGTCGCCCAGGGTAAGCTCTCGACGTCGGTTGGCTCGCTGCTCGTGGGCTTAGAGCTGTCCGTCACTGGTCGCTACCGGCCACGTCTCGCCTCAGCCTTCGAGTCAGCGAGTGGCCTGGATTCGGGTTTCGTGGAGATGGATCGCCTCGATCTCCCAGGCTTTTCCATCCGCTCGGGCGACCGCACAAAGTGTCTGAGTCTTTCGGTTGCTGGTGCGTTCAGTGCAGCCTCCTGTAACGGAGACGACGAATCGCAGCAGTGGGAATACCATCCACAGAACGGCGTCTTGCGTCTACCTCGCCTGGGTGGCTACCAGTGTCTCTCTGTGGCTGGAGGGAGCGTCACGGCTGCCAAGTGCAACGGCGAGGACCCAGTGCAGCAGTTCGACTTTGACTTCGCCACCAAGCGATTCCGCAACCGCAAGACCCAATCGTGTCTTGTCCAGGGCGCGAACTCGCTGTCAGCCGCTGCGTGTAGCGACGATGCAGCTCAAGTCCTGCGCACCCACGCCATGGGCTTCTGCGACGTGATGAGCCTGTGCCAAGGGGACAGCGTGTGCTCGTTCGGGCGCTGTGTGTGCCAGCCAGAGCGCAGCGGCGCCTTCTGCGAGGTCGCGGTCGAGGCTCAGTAAGATAGAAAAGACTACCAAAGGTCAGAGTGACAGCAAGCTAGGCAATGATGATGGCATGCTTAATCGAATCTATTGTTGTCAGAAATGCGACCAGGTCTTGAATCGGACCAGGGGCTACAGGAAGGTAAGAAGGAGACTGTCCGGTTTTAGATTCTACATGGTATCCTCTTAGGCGTTCTGGTTCAGACAGACTTGGATCTCTCCGCCGCCAACAGCGGGGCTCTTGCGGCATGCGCCTCCCGCGACGAATCCTCCCGTGGTCACCGTCGCCTTGGAGCCAAAGCCAGTGATCTCGGAGATGAATGCGTTCGAGCAGCCCGTGCACTGGGCGGTCCACGTGGCCGTCGTGATGGTGACAGCGGCGACGTTCACACCTGCTAGGACCCGTGGAAATGCTGGTGAGGCAGCGAGCGAGGCGCTGTCAGCGACTGTGGAGCTGCTCTCGACGAAGCACGAGGCGCCAAGTTCTGGACGGTTGTAGTCGGCCATGCAAACACTACGCTCGGACACGTTACGCATCGGCAGACCATCCCACATCGCAGTCGACAAACGATCTCCAAGGGAGAAGCTGCCCTTGGAGCGACCCACAACGTACGCCGACTGGTCGTCCTCCAGCACGAAGCTCACGACCTTGCCATTGGGAGCGCTGCCGTCGTACAGCTCCGTGTACTCCTCTGGAAGATCCTCGAGCTGCACACACGAACACATTTTGTCCACTGGTACGGGTGTACAGTACGCAAAGTGGTCCGTGTCGCCCGCCACAGGACAGTCGAGTCCGTCAAACGGCTCGGAGAAGAACCCGCGAAGGATCTTCTCGCGGTCGTAGGCTCCGAACGCAGACTGCAAGTACGTCTTCAGTGGCCGACCCGCGGGCTTCTTCTCGACCACGAGCTTGGCGAAGTTGCGCGCTTCCACTGGCAGCGTGCTCCACATCACAAGTGCATCAAAGGCGACGACCTTGTTGCTTGAGATCGTCGAGTAGAGTCCTGATACGACCGTCCAGCCACGCTCCAGACCCGCCTCTTGCGTCGGCAGACTCGTCCAGAACGCGTCTCCATTCGTGCTCGCATTGAAGCTGCCGCGCTTGGCCACGTACACCTTGAAGTACGAGACTTCGGTGCCCAAGATCGCCTGGATTCGAGTGTTCACAGCCACTGCGAGCTCCTGTGGGTCCGTAATGTTGGCTGGAAGGGAGCTGCCCAGTTGCTGGACGCTCTGGATCAGCTCTCCCTGCAACATGGTCTGCGGCGTCCACATCGACACCGGCGTCGCGCCTCGCACGCAGAACTCGACGTTGTCGAAGCGTGGATGCTGGCGACAGATCGACGTCTTCTCCAGTGACGGGCGACCGACCTTGAACGACATGACGCGGAACATGAAGATCGACTTGAGCACGTCCATCGTGCAGTCCGTACACACAATGTACCCGCCCAGGCCGTTCTGCGAGTCGAAAAACGTGACGTCAGGGATACTCGAGCCAAGCTCGAGCGTGCGGAACATCGTCGCCGTAACGGAGAGACCGTCTTTGATGAAGATCTGCGTGCTCGTGTCGTTGGCGTACACGATGTTGTAGGTCTCGGCTGGATTCGCGATGCATCGAGTGAAGCTGGGCGGTGGCTGGTGGCACCAACGGCCGGTGATACACTCCCGTGGCGGCAGCGGCGATGACATACACAGGGCGAACGCACGGCGGTTCTCCGGTGCACCCACCATCGTCGTGGCTGTGAGTGCTGTCGTGGTGGCTTTGTTCAATGCCGAGATCAAGAAGTTCGCTCGTGGTGTCGCGCTGCCGAGCGTCGTCTGTAGTGACCACGGCGTCGGTCCTTCGTCTGACGCCATCTTCTCAGCGTCGATCGTCGCTGCGATGCCTTCGATCTGCACGCACACGCAGCCACCGTCGTCGTACGAGCCCGTCTCCCAACAGTTCGGATAGTACGAGGTCGCGACTGCCCATGGACACATCGTTTTGTTCACGCGCTCGACAAACACAACGCTTTGAATGAGACCAGCGGTCCAGAACGGCTCGTACGCCGTGTTCTTGAACGCCGCCGTCAGTGTCGCGTCCGACGCCAAGTCGCTCTTGGTCAGTGGGATGTTAAACTGCGTACGTAGACTCGTGGGGATGTGCTGGCGAGTGTTGCTCCATAACACGAGCAGTTCGTCACTCGCAGCCACCGTGGGAAGCAGCGTTGACAAGCGAAGCATCCCGTACCGACTCGCGCCAACGGAGACCTTGCTGGCTTTGGTCCACACCGCCAGTCGGCTCTTCTCGTTCGGTTGGATCACAGTCACGACAGCGTACGAGCCGAGCTGTTGCTGGAGCTGGTACCGCAGTTGCTCAATGGCAGCCACCACGAAGCCACTGGAACCCACGCTGCGACGAATGTCGTCCAGAACGCTCTGCAAGTACGTGGCTGTGTAGATCTTCTTGAGGAAAAGCTGCGGTACGGTCTCTTCCATGCTCTGCTGGAACGTCCACAATGCCGTGTTGAGTTTGTCGGCCTGTGAGCGGGACGTGCCCTCGCCAAACTCGGCCTTGCCGGTTCGCTTGAGCGTTCGCATGTTAGCACACGGCACGAGCATGTACCGCAAATGGTACGCAGCCGCAGCGATACGGTTGCCGTACTGTTCGTAGTCCGTTCGGCTGTTGTTGAAAGTCGCGAGCTCCTTCAGCAGCACGGCCTCTCCACGCTTGAGTCGATCCAGCAAACTATCAAACAGCAGCGACTCCGTGACAGCGCCACACTGTTGGATGAACTCGAACGCCTGGAGCTGCGCCATGCCGTGCTTGATGTAGTTAGCGTACGCGAAGCTGAGCCGCTCGCCGTCGCGGAACTTGTCCTCAATGCTCTTGACCATCACGACCTGACGAATGCGGTTGGGCAGACCACGCAGCGTGCGGAAAATGCCCGTCAGCCGCGTGTTCAGCGAGCCGATCATGTCCAGGATGTCGTCGACCTGCGTGTTGATCGTGCTCAGGATCTTCTCCGTGGCGTTGACGTGGCCGTCGATGATCTCGAGCTGGTTGGTCATGAACGCGATGCGCCGGCCGAGCTCTGTGCGCATGGCGTCCGACTCGGTGACGAGCGCGTTCGCGGTGGCCGAGCCGACGCTTGAAAGATGGTACGTGAGTCCCGCCACACGGTCCTGTAGCTGCTGTGCGCGCGCGTTGAACTCGGTCGCGACGCCGTTGCGGATCTGGTTGCCGGCGCTCTGCACCAGCGTCTGTAAGCCACGCACAGCCCCCAGCTTCTCCTGCGCTTTCGTCGCGATGAGATTGTCCAGCCCGTCGAGATGCTCGAGCGTCTTTTGGGTGGCCTGGGCGATCACCTTCTTCACTTCTGTCCGTGTCTTGGCGCCCGTGTCCGTCACGGTGCCACTCAACTGGCCCAGAGCCGCCGTCGTGTCTCGTTCGACAGTGTCAATGTCCGATGACGTGCCGCTGAAGCCCGAGTCGAGCGTGCTTGAGAGTGTCGTGAGCTGCCCGTCGATCGTACCCATCTCCGAGATCTCATCGTTGTGCTGACCCGTGGTCTGGACTTCGAGATCGACCAGAGCCTGCACCTCCTGGGTGCCCGTGGTCACCACGTCGTTGTAAATCCCCTTGATGTGGCCCATTTCGACCTCGTGGACGTTATTCACCGTCGTGCTGATGCCGTCGACCATCGTGTCACGCTCGTCGTACATGTCGTTGACCTCTTTCAAATTGGTCTCCAGCGTGAACCACACAGCCATGTCACGCGACTTGATCGACTTGCTCATGACAGACGTGTTGGTGTAACTATCGGACAGGATCTTCATGCGCTCCTTCTCGCTCTTGGCGTTGTTGAGCTGCTCCTGCAGTGGATCGTCACCGGCGTTTAGCGTCGCGTCATCGATCGTGCCCTCCGGGATTGTCTCCTGGATCGGTGCACTGCTGCCCTTCGCTCGGCCGGCCTTGACGTACACTGAGAATGGCAACTGCTCAGCAGACACCAGTCGACGAGGCTGACTGGAGGCAGCATCGTCCATCGAGAGCTGGCGCTGCATAGGTCGCTTGGTCGTGAGTTTCCCAGTCTTGAGCACGCTTCCGTATCCACAGCGGACGTTCTCAGCCAGGCCATTGTACGTCTTGAACAGATCCAAGCCAGACTTGACGTCTCCTCCGGCAGTCGAATTGTACCATGTAATGAACTGGCAGCGATGCTTGCTGACCATGACAAGGCCACACTCGACATCGACGACGCCCGTCGTGACGTCCGAGCACAAGCCCGAGTCACTTCGAATGACCTTGAAAGTGAGCCAGTCGTACTTGTCGTTCAGCGAAGTCATCGGCGCCACGTCTCCACCATCGCCAACGAGCTTCTCCACCTCGCTTTTGATGTTACTGGCAAACCCCTGTAGCATCTTGTCCGCCGTGCCTGCCATGTCACGCGCGACTTGGTTCATTTGAGAGCGCAGCGACTTGTCGTTTGCCATGAGTCCTTTTACGTCGGTCTTGAGAGCCAACTCGCACTTAGTGTAGCTCAAGTAGGCAAACGTGAGTCCACGCAGATAGTACGCACACTCGCCTACGTAGCCTCGTGCTCGCGTGGCGTAGTACTGGTCGATGCCTGCTTTGACGCGCTGCACGTTGAACAGTGCGTCTTTGACGTCGTGGTACTGGGTGCCCTCACAAGTTTGCTTGAGACGAATCGCAATCGCGCCTGGCTGGCTGGCATCGACGCTCGAGGCCGCGCTCGTGAGTTGCGTGTGGAACGCGATGGCTTGTTTGACGTAGCTGCGCATCGAGCGCACTTCCGCCGCAGCGGTGATGCGGTCCGCGGTCTCTTGGATCACGCCGTTGAGCTCTCCGTACTGAGCGTTCACAGCCTTGAGCAGCGCGATGTACGCGTCGTTGGCCGATGCCGCGAACAGCGTCGTCAGTACGAACGCGAACGTGGTGATCACTAACGCAAACGGTGCCGACGCGAAGCCTGCCGCGACCAAGAACAATGCCGCGCTCGTCTTGGTCACGGCCGCGAGCTGAAGCGATGTTTCCACGTCGCTGAGATCTCCAGCTTCACGTGGCTTGGTGACAGCACCTGCTAAGCGACGACGGTGAACATCCGAGCCAACTGGAACCAGAGCACAGGCGTCGCCCATGCTGCCACAGACGCGAGTGCGCCACCAACCGTCGTCGCCGCTGTTGACAGTGGAGCTTTCCTTCTCAGCGGTGTTGACTGCGCGAGAATCGAATGGGAACCCTTGGATGTCGATGTTCACAGTCACCGGAAGAGCTGAAAACGACATGCCCGCCACATCCGTTCGCAGAGCTGCCGCAGCCACCGGCGGCGTGTCGGTGTTGTTCACTGCCGTAGCTCCAGTTGTGTCCGCTGGCACAGCGTCAGTAGCCGATCGTACATTTCCTGGAGCCCAACCAGGCGTCACACTTGGTGGCGTCGGCGGCGCTGAACTCGCAGCGACGTCGTCGGCGCTGACTCGTGCGGCTTCGTACGAGCCGTCGGCCATCGTGAACGTGGTTTGCATCGTCGGCGAGGTTGAGGTCGACAACGGAGGCGGAGACGTCGGTGAGGGTGGAAGAGAGACCAACGCGTCAGTCGGAAGCGCCGCTGCCACTGACGCGGCGTCGTTCGCATCTCCAAAGCCCAAGAACGTCTCATTCCTTGCCTCGGCACAAACCAGGCATATTGCCTCAGAGGCAAGCAGCAGCAGCACGACGTGGACGCTTTGCGTGAGCTTCATGGAGAAGTCTTCCTGAGCGGGTTGACGAAGTTGCCAGCGCAGTGTACTGCACTCTTGGACGACGCCTCTCTAAGGATGACGGTCTGTAGAGACCCTGTGAATGTCAGGTTCGTGTGTGGTTACGTTGGTTACGGCGTCAGATACCTTACTGTAATATGCCTGTCCACACGCCAATCGCTCAGTCTCTTGTCTGCCCCGCTCTGCTCCATTCTGCACTTCACATTGGCCATCCGAACCCACATAAAAGAGCCTGGTGAGCCTCTCGGTGTCTGCAGCCACCAATTTTTCGATCGCATTCCGGCGCAATGGCGCCTTTCACATCCTGTGTTGAAAATGGGAGTCGGCAGAGTTGGACGATGCTCGTGCTATGTGAACGTCACAGTGGGAACACAGGAAACACAAACTCCCCCATCCATGAGCTAGCGAAGCGCATCATGAGACCGTCGCAAGTGTACTGTACATGTACAGGCTGTGGTGTGGCGGGATAGCAACACTGAATTACACGCTGCCCATCCCCCAAACGGACAATTGCGGCACGCGATCGCCCAGATGGATCCAGAATCGCTGTTTTCGTGGACAAACCATTGTATCTTGATCTGCAGAAGCTACTAAACATCTACCTTGTTTCCGAAATGTCAGGGGCAACAGTTGCATCCCTGCCTTGTCTATGGCCAGTGACAACGTCACGATTGAAGCAAAAAACGTCAAGGCATAGATCATTGACCTCCGGCTTGACGCTGTGGAACGACGCCTGGAGACGAGTGCAATTGCGTTCAGTGCAAAAAAATTAGGTCTCCCGCGATCTGGTATGAGGCTTAGTGTCACCAAGATCCTGGGCAGAGCATGGGCTTTTGCGACGTCGAACGGGTGGCGTGGTGGACAACCTCGACAGTAGTCTTCAGCTGTACGTGCGAAGGCACTTGATGAGCTGGCGCTACGCTCCACCCACTCGGTAACCGAGTGGCTACTGTATCTATCGGCTGAAAAGGCCATGGGTGGCCGCGTTACTCATCAGGCTGTCCGTGACAATGAATGGATTTGTCTGAAGTATAGTGGTAAACAGTAAAATAGTCCATGAGTGTGGCACAACCCACGCAGGTTTAAGCGAGAGCGCACTCCTTCGCATAATTACAGTACTGCTCCGAGAAGAGCTCACTCCTCAGATCCTCTTTGTTGAGCGATACTACCGTATCTGCATGAGTCTATCCCTCCAGCTGGTAGCTAAAGTGCCGCAATCGCCCAGGCCATGCACGTGGTGAAGACGTCTTCAACGTTCTAGTGCGTCACCCACAACAGAACCCATCCCAATCGTGCTCTTCTGAACGTTCTCTACTGTACCAGCAATTGCTTGCTGCGGCATCCATTATTGTAGGTTGGGTGAACACAACGCCAGTAAGCAGTGGATGTTTGCAAGCGTCGGGTTTCCCATCGGAATCACACCCCGCAGACTCCCGCCTGGTAGACATGGCGTCTGTTCTTACTGTATCCTGCTCTTGCAGGAGATCCACTTCCTTCAACATTCGGTCACGGCAGAGAGCTCGTCGTCGGCCACCGAACAGCTCATCAGCGTCGTGTCGTGAGTCACGTCGAATGGCTGGATTTATTTGGCCTGGGTGCGTTTTGTTTCACGTGAATGGACCGAGACGTTGGCGAAGTGAACAAAGCAAGGCTGTAATGCAACTCTCTGCCCTGACATTTTCAAGACAGGATGTGAGAATCGCAAATGTGTCGAAACACGGTGAGAGATCGAGAGGCTGCAGACACCGAGATGAGCTTTCGGGCTCTTTTATGTGCATCCGGATGCTCGACATGGCGCCGCAATCGCATTGTCTATGCAAACGTGACCAGGGCGAGTGACAAGAGCCTGGTCAAAAACGTGTACACTACAGTCTTGCTGTCACGCTACTTTCGCGCAGAATCGCATCCTTCCACCTCCTTTTGATCTCCTCTTTCAACGGCATAGGCACCTACCAGTGGCCGGGTCTTGCGGCGCCTTTCGGAAGGTTTGTGCGCAACAGGCACAACTCACGGCGACAAAGTCCAATGCAAAGTGTTGGCATGCGCTGCGTCGTAGCCGTTGGAGTCGCAGCGGCGCTGCTAGGCCAAGGAAGCGTCGCCCACGGAAGAAGTTTGCTCGACTTTGAAGCTGGGACCGCGAGTGCATCGCTGCGAGGCGCTGGAACCGTCAGTGGAGGTGATGGCTCAGCTTCTGTCGACAAGAATGAAGTATCGCTGCTCATGCCAGCGACTGCGTCGTCCTTCCCGCCACGCCCAGTTATGTTCGACAGCGCAGGCTCACTTGATGTGGGCACTCTTGACGTCGGTGCTGAGACCGAGTCACCTGTTGCGGTCAACGCGTCGTCGGAAATCGGCTCGGCAAACACCATGGTGTCGAGTACTGTCCGCTATACGGTACTGCCACCGTCGGACGCCGTTGACGTTCAAGGCTTTCCTTTCCTCACCATGTCGACGGGCGCCATCGTGAAAGAAGCCGAGTCGCTAGTCAACGAGACAGCTATCACTCAAGACGAGGCGTTTGCGAAGGAGAGTGACGCATGGATCGCGCAAGTTTGCAGCGGACCCAAGACCTCGTGCATGGCCCTTCAGCCCAGTGGCAGTGCGAGGCGGCGCCTCGAAGATGCCCCGACGCTGGATCAAAGAGAGATGGAGGCGGCGGTGGCAAACTTCATCATTGGTTACAGTGCGGAAGGCATCAGCGACCTGATCCTGAACTGTATCACGAACGGCGCGATGATGGCAGCGGGTATGGCGTTCAGCTTTGCGTTGTCGTTCGCGCTTCCGTCGTTTGCCGGTGAGTGGCAAAAGGTCACAGCAAAGCTCCAAGAACAAGCCCAAGCCGTATTGGATGTGGCCGTCAAAGCGGAGACCAACATGGCTTTCATCAACGAGCGTGGCTACTTGATCAAGGCCAACCAGCGAGCCAATTCCTTCGCGATCCAGCGGCTCTCGTACGGTGCAGACCTCTCCATGCTGTGTGCTCAAGACGGAGGTCCCGAGGCTCTCTTCGAGACGTACTTTACCAACGCGCAACGGTACCGGGAGACCTTGAAGTCGTACTGCAGTGCTGTGAAAGACTGTGTGCTCAAGAACGCACTGTATTACGTGAAGAGCTTTGCACAGCCGTACACGAACGCGTTGGCGTGCTACTACCACCGTGAGAAGGACACGCAGAAGCTCAAGACCCAAGCCAAGGCGTTGCTGGCTCGAGTCAACACACTCATGACGGATTTCCTCAACGACAGCGAAGACGTGCGTGACAAGCTGCTCAAAAACGATCCAACGGATCCGACAGTCAGCAGCGTGAAGGATCTCTTCAACGAGCTCAAAAAGAGAGATGAAAAAGGCGCGGCGGAGTACCTCTCTTCCAGCATCGTCACCAAGTTTGACTGGCTGGAATTCACCGCGGTCGTGAGCGAGGCGACGTTCACCAAGTGCTCCATCCACGACAAACTCTACGTCGAACCAAAGCAAGACAAGGGCGTCGGTATGCTCATCTCGTTGTCCAACACGGTCGTTGTGCTGGAGTGGAAGGAGAAGGGCAGCACCACTGGCAAGCTGTACAACGAACTGCTCAAGACGCCAGAACTTGCCGACGCGCGTGCTGCGGAGATCAAGGCCGAGTGCGGGGACGACCACGTGTACGGTATGATCATGGTGGCCGTGCGAGGCGGAGCGACCGATATCAGCAAGGGCCCTACGCCGTTCCAACCCAAGCGTCGATACTTGGTGGAGACGTACAACTGTGGTGGTTACCGCCTCCTCGCGATTTGTGGCGACGCGTACGCACACTCGGTCAACACGGAGATCCCATTGAATATCTCGGACTCTTCCATCGATGGTGTGATCAAGGAAGGCTCGGCAGCGTCAGCTCTGAGCACGGACTTGAACCCCCAGGCTGTCGCTGACTACTTCAACACGTACGCTGACGACCAGAAGACCGTGCAAGATCTCGTGGACCACTTTGGAACTGAGGAGTGGGTGCGTGGCATGGCGATGCGCGACCCGGCGGTGCTCGCGTACGCACAGCTTGGTATTGGACTCATCAACGAAGCCACGAAGCAGGAAGTGAAGCAGATCGATCACGTCGGCACCGTACTCGATGAGACCCACCAGGCACAAGTGACTGCGCTGAATGGCGTCAACAATAAGCTGATCGAGACGCATGGTAAGGAGATGTCGGGGCTTCGGTCGATGGAGAACGACATGACCAAGTTCCACCAAGAGGAGATCACCATGTACAACACCATCGACATGCACGTCACGACGCTGGGCAGTACTATCTCTCAAGGCTTCTCCGACGCTGACAGCAAGGTGAGCCAAGTGGATGCCGCTGTGTCAGGCAAGCTCAGTGGTCTCAACGACTTGATCGGCTCAACGGCGCAGCAGACGCGTGAAAACGTTGTAGCGTATCTACGTGAGACCACGACGCAGACGCTGTCATCACTGGACGTGCTAGAAGACCACATCAAGGCTGCCGACCAGCAGACACTGCAGAGCGTCAGTGGAGTCCGCGACAGGATCGTGGAGACGCAGACACAAATTCGAACGAACATCGCCCGTGAGTTCCACAAGCAGCAAGTCGCGTTCCAGGACAACGTCATGGACGCGTCGCAGCTCGTGGAGCAGGTCGGTCAGCGCGTGTTGTTTGCTTTGCTCCGAGACGTTGATATGGTCAATGGCGCACTGACGCAGCAGCTCAGCGGGATCGGCGAACACGTCGACGTGGTGAAAGGCCGGCTCGTCACCGTCGAGAAGGGCTTCGACGGCCTCCAAGAGCAAGTCGACAAGATGTTGCTGATGCTCAGCACAATTCAGCAGCGCACGAACCGCGTCTTCCGCACGTTGCAGAACTTCCCGCAGAAGATCGCGGCCATTCTGCTTGAAGGCGAGGTCAAGAAGCGGCTGGACGACTTCAAGAAGCTCAACTACGCGTTCACGCGGTTCGTGGAGAACGGCATGCGTCCACTGTATCGATCCGAGATGGTCATGGCGTGTGATTCGTACTCCAAGGCCGGTGATCTGCTGTACTACTTCGCTGGGAACGTCGGTGTCGAAGGTGGCATGGACGCCGTGGTCAAGCACTTCCGCAAGTTCGAGTTCAATCGCGCAGACTACGAGAAGTTCGGTGGCCAGACGATCGTTGCGGCGTACGGCGTCCAGCGACTGTCGCTGACGTGTGCGTACTTGAAAGAAGGCCTGACGCGTGACCAGTTCCTCCAGCGGGCGGCGCTGTGGGACAAGGAGATCGACGCCTCGATGTACCGCTTCCAGATGAACGTCGAAGAGGTCATCCCGAGGTACTTCTTGGCTCAACACTACACGCCAACGATGGTCCAAGGGTACCTGGATGAAGCCAAGCTTGCGGCTGGAGTCACGACGACAGCGGTGAGTACGAGCACGGGGGAGTTCGCACTCGGTGCGATCGAGCAGCTTCGGTACCGCATCCAGCAAGATCTTGGCAGCTTCGCGTCGGTCTCCGTTATCAACGTCCAGGATTCCAGTACACTGCGTGTGTGGTCAAAACTGCCAGCGCTCCTGGATCGAGCTGCGCAGAACCGCCAGGGTCTTCTGCGTCCTCTTTCGAATGTCGTTGTGCTGTGGAGTAACACTCGTAAGGAGCTGCCAGTCGACTTGCGTGAGCAGATGAAGCTCAATCTGCGTGCTGAGGACTTGGCCAGTAACGCGACGCTCGCAGCCGCGTTCAAGAACTCGCTGTTCGAGAAATACTGGGCAAGTGGCACGATCCAGAGCGTCGTGTATACGGAAAAGGTGGCTGTCGCAGGAAGTGCCAAGGCGTGTCCGTGGGCGATCTCCAGCACGCACTATCCGTTGTGTTGGGAGACGACGAATGCGACGAGCAGCGGTGGATGTGCGTGTGTCCAGATGGAAGGCCTGTCGGATATGCTCAGCGCCGAGCAGCTCACGGCCAAGAGTCTCGTGCCTTCGTACTACACGCTTCGAACCTCGCTCGCGGACGCTGACGAGCCGCGCAGCAGCTTCCTGATCGCGGTAAGCGCGTCCGCAGGGATGCCACGTGCCAGCGGCGACATGCTCGGCGTGCCTGAGAGCCGCGTCAGCTTTGCAGCGTGTATGACCAGTGCGTTGCCGTCTCCGGTGTGTGATATGGCGACGTCAACGGGCGCGAACTTGTGCCATCAACCACCGCCGGCGTACAAACGGTGTGTGGCGGACAACGTCAACGCCTACAGCATTGTGTACGTCACCGCAAACGCAACTGTCAACACCACGACGTCGTTCATCACCACAGGTCTCACAGTCACGGACGAGATGTTCCGTACGCTCGAGCTAGGCGCGACACTGCCGCAGATCACGTTCTTCGACGAGCCAAACGGCCAGGGCAACTACGTGGTGTGCAAGAACTGTGTCATGCGGGACTTCCGCACAGTGTACATGTTCCGCATCATGTCGTTCAAGATCGGCCGGCCGATCCAGGAGAAGGATGCCGTGTGTGTGACTCACCCTCGACTCAAGAACGTCGAGTATTGTCCACGCAGTGGCTCGCGAGAGACGCTGTGGACTTCACAAGTGCTGGTAGAAACCGAGTTGACTCAGCGTGTGGTTCAGATCGGCGACGGAATCCCGCAAGGAACCACTGATCCACAGTCGCTTGCGAGCCTCGTGAACGACGGCGTGCAGCAATTGGTGAGCAGCGACTTCTCGTTCTTCAAGGTGTACGTGGCCAAGAGCGGCAGCTTCAACGCCAGCACTAACGGAGACGCCTACTGGACGAGTCTGCCTACGCAAGAGGCGGCTCTTGAACGTGGTTGGACGGTCGTGCCAGCATTCTACACCACTGTCTTGGACGACGACACCACGCTCACGTTCGATGCACTCGTGATGTGGAGCACGCTACCAGTGGCAGCGCGCACCTTCGCCAAGCTCGTGGTCGAGAAGAAGCCCGCGGGTCAGCCACTGAAGACGTACTTGCAGTCCGCATTCGGAGCCTACGACCGCGAGAAGATCCTTCGCGGGTTCTTCTCCGAGCCATTTGACGGACTCGACTGTCCTGTGGCGGGCGACGCGGACCACTTTGCGTACTGTACACCCGTACCAGTGGACAAAATGTGTTCGTGTGTGCAGCTCGAGGATCTTCCAGAGGAGTACACGGAGCTGTACGACGGCAGCGCTCCCAACGGCAAGGTCGTGAGCTACGTGCTGGAGGACGACCAGTCGGCGTACGTTGTGGGTCGCTCCAAGGGCAGCTTCTCGCTCGGAGACCGCGTGTCGAGTGCAACCTGGGACGGTCTGCCGATGCGCAATGTATCAGCTCGTACGGTGTGCGTGTCGGACTACAACCACCCAGAGCTCGGGGCAACGTGTGTCAATGGAGACGCCACCACAACGAGCGTGGGCTACCTGCTTCCACCTACTGCGGTTGACTCGACCTCCGGGGCAGTTGTCAGTAGCAGCGGTGTGGCTGTGGGCGAGAGCGTCGATGCAGTCACCATCGGTGCGCCGACGTGGAGCTCGCAGTGCAGCGGATGTACAGGCGAGTTCCTCGCACAGATGCTTCAGCTGGGTGGTGAGCCCGCTGCGATCCAAGTCGGCGGGTATGTCGCAGGCGTCGACTGCCGCAAGGCGCTGGCTCCTGGAGGCGGCGTGCTCATGACGTGCTTGAGATAGAAGCCTTAGCGTTGAACCGAGGACGCTAATTGTGAGGTCTATGGATTCGGCAGAGATAAGAGCAGGAGAAACGATCGCATGAAGTTTCATTCCTATCTATGTTTGGTTTCTTGAGGCTCGATAGATTTGTTTTTTGGACTGGCAATGGTAGCCACAGAATTGCCATCATCTCTAGTTTCATGTCGCTTCGTGCACGGCATCGACGTGGTCATTGATGTCACCTGGCGCTCCTTCAAGCGTGGCGATCTCCGGCACCAATCGACGCTTCCGACTGCGCCACGCAATTTTGATTATTGGTCGTGCACTACGTCGCGCTCCTGTCCATTGCCAGTTAGTTACACGCCGGACGAGCTGGCCAGGACGTCTACCATTCAACATAAAGCCTTGGGAGCGCCAGAAATTCTCATCTTTCTCCATTCGGCTACGGAATGCAGCACCACTAGATATTCACGTGGAGACATCGCCTGTCAGGCATTTCCAGCGCTCGTGACAACCCACATCAGATGGTCTGAAGACGGTGCTCGAGCGAAAGGACGAGTTGCAGCTCGTGAAAGTGCGGCTTCCTGAAGAGAGCGGGAAGATGCACATCCACATCCATTTTCATCGCGTCCTCTCTTGGGAGTCGACTTGCACCGTGTTTTGTCACGGAGATGCGCCTGGCAATGTACAAGTGGAAGAAGGATGGGCGTGGTGTCCTGTCGTATGCACGGCAACATGTTTCACCTCGTCGGCTGGCTCCTTCGCCTTGAAATACAGTATGTAAGACCGTCGATGCCGTCAGCAGTATCGCGCAGAAGATCCAGGTGAGTGGGCAGGTCTGGTGGGTCTGTGCAGTGCGACGCGTTTCCCAATGCTCCATCAAACTGCTATTTCCGTGGCTCAATCACGTGTGCGACGGATGAAGATGAAGATTAGGTTCGTTGCGATCGCTGCGCTCGCAGTCTCTGGGCTGTGCGTCAACGCAGTGGACTTTGACGCCAACGCTGCGCTGCAGTGGCAGCCGCTGTCCAAGGACCACGTCGACTCGTACTTCCGACTCCCAGTGTTCTCTGTGGAGCCGCACGTTGAAGCTTTTCAAAACCACCACCACCGTCGCTTGCTGGCTCAAGCCAGTGATGAGAGACGTCTGACGGCGCAAGAGTGCGCCGCAGATCTCAAGAAGTGGCGTGAGAAGTATTCCTCGGGCATCAGTGAGCGGTACGCACAGCTCAAGGAAGCCGTGGCTGCTGACAAACTGGACGTGCGGGGGATGCTGAAGAAGCTACCAGACTTTGGCGATGCGATTCGAAACTTTGACTATGCTTCGTTGGGCAAGGCCACAATTCTCGGGCTCTTCGGCGGAATGATCGTGCTGGAGGGCATCACACTCGTGGCTGACATGCGAGAGATGATGGATGAGGCGAGAGAAGTGATCAAGACGATCCGCAAGGTCGAAGAGGTCGTGCGTCGCATTGGCAGCGAGGTCTTGGAGATGATGGAACGCAGTGACTTTGAACACTTCATCAACGCCGCTCGCGCCTCGGCTGGAAGGGTTTTCGACGACGAAGTCCAGACGAGCGATGAGCTGCTGGCTGTGTGTCGAGGCTTCGACTACTCGCAGATCACGCAGTTATCGACGACGATGGAGTCGTTCCAGATTTGCACACGTGAGACGGACACGACCAAGCTGACCAAGTGCAAGCTATCCGTGGGCGTGGCTGCTGCTGGTGCATTGGTGCTGTCACTGTCGGCTGCCTCGATGTGTGACGCGCATGTTGCGATCTCCCAGTCGCACAGCTCGCACCCCATGGCGTCGCTCAAGCAGGAAGCGGAGACCTTCATCCAGTCTCTGATGCAAATGCTGGTGCCTGGGAACACGTCCGATCCAGACTGGCAAGACGCGAACAATGCTGTCTTGGAGTACAGTAAGAACATCACAGACATTGCGAACCAAGCCGCACCTGCGGACGATCCGGACAGCGCCGATAGCTACGTTCGTGACGCGTTTGCCGACCTCCACTCGCGCACGTTCTCGTCACTGTCAGATATCCAGAACTACACGGCTTCGGCGTTATACCGCGACATGACGGCGTTGAATCCGGACGCTGGTGCAGCCGGCGCGATCGTGGGCATCGCACTCGCCAAGTCACAAGAACAAGTCATCGGTAAGCTTGGTGCGCTGCGGGACAAGGTCGTGGACCAGCACAACGAGCGCATGGTGCTGTACGACACCATCAACACCACACTGTGGAACAACCACGGCGAGTTCATGGGCCAAGTCGACCACATGTCGACGACGTTCACAGCGCAGCACAACGAACGTCTCGGTCGCCTCAAAGGCGTCGAGAACAGTCTCAGCAACATCCAAAGCTCGACGTCGAACGGCTTCGCGCAGCTTCGCGGTCGCATTCAAGACATGGGTCGCAAGTTCGTGTCGCAAGTCCAGGGCATCGAGCAGAACGTCGTGTCGACGGGAGCGGAGACCACCAACTACCTATCCAACGCTGTGGTCGACGCCAACCGCCAGATCGAAACCCGCATCAACGGCGTAGGTGAAACCGTGATTCGCAGTCACGAGATGGTCATGTCGGCGATTGGAGACGCCCAAACCACGGCCGTGAACGAGTTCACTGCCACACAGAACATGCTGTATCAAGCGTCGGACGCACTGCGCCAGACCATCGACAATGGGCTCGGTGCTGTCGGCGACGCCGCGTCGAACGCGTTCAACACTATCAACGATGTCGTCTACAAGCGCATGGAAGAGAGCCACTCGATCATGGAGCAGCTCATGGCCGGTATGTCCAGTGACTTCGCGCTCGTCGAGGGCAAGCTCGTGGTGTTGGAGGATCGAGCTGCCAACATGAGCAAGCAGTTGGACGTCGCCAAGGACTTCCTCGTGGAGATCCATCTGCGCTTCGACCAGATCCAGCAGATGCTCGACGACTTGCCGACTGTCGTGCAACAGGAGATGTTCCAGTCCGACGTCGACGGTCTGCACCGCAAGTACCAGAACATGCGCAAGGTGTATCGAGACTACTTGGACTCGGATCTGCCCATCAAGACCATCGCTGAGAGCTGCGCGTCGTTCCAGATCTACGATCTGTTCCTGCGGTTCCTGCGCATAGTCGACGTCACCGATGAAGAACTGCCACGTCAACTCGAGAACTTTGGCTACAACAGCGTTGCGTACGAGCAGTTTGCGATCATGGTCGTTGGCATCCTCAATGACCTGTCCTTCTTTGACGGTGTGTGTGCCAAGGCGCAGTTCAGTGCGACGCTCAAAGAACTGGAAGTCAAGACTCAAGAGCAAGCCAACATGATCCTCAGCGCCACGGCCAAGCTAGCCCACCAAGTGGAAGAAGTGATCCCGGTTTTGGTGCTGGAGAACAGGGTGCTCCAACGCATGGCTCAGATGAGTGAACTGGCCTGGACTGTCGAGGGCAACGAGACAGTGGAGACGCTGCGTACGGAGTTCCAGGCCGGACTCGGGGACTTTGCCTACGTGACCGTGATCCACGCCGGCAAAGACGGTCAGTTGGCCATCGATCACTTGGATCGCAACAGCGGTTCCAGAGCTGACGGAATGCCTCGCAAGTCCGGAGTGATCGTGAGCGACGACCAGAAGCTGGCTGTGATGTGGAGTCAAACACGACGCATCAGTCCAAACACGATGGACAAGGTGAACCAGACCGAGCTCCTCCGTCAGGGCGTGTACCGTGGCACCATATCTGCCTCGCCGGGCTCCTGCTTCATTGCAACGTCGAGTAACGACTACTATCCGAGTTGCGCGATGTGTTCTTGCGTCCACTATGAGGACTTCGCGTCGCTGAGTGATCCTATGGCCGGCCGTGCCGTGACATACCTAGCCGACAAGACGTACGATGCTGCCTTCGTCGTGGACACTGTGACGTCGTCGGGTGCGGACTACTCACTCAACTTCATCCAGCTCAACTTTGGCTCCTTGACGCCAGGCTCAGTCGCGACGGCTCAGTTCCAAGCGCCAGTGGTCTCTCTGTCGACTAAGCAGAGTGCGATACGGACGCTGTGGGACGGCACGTCCACCATTGGTCGGTTTGACGTGGTTCCTAGCGACATCAAGGGCACGGTGTTGTCCGAGAATGAGCTCACGCTCTCGGTGACGCATGGTACCAAGCAGTTCCGCCGCACGTTCTCCCTCTTCTGCGATGGCTACGTGAAGCTCACGGCGTTGCCAGAGTTTGACCTCCAGCTTCGCTACGCATGCAGCGAAGTCCTCCACGACTCTGCGTCTCCTGAGATCATCGGACAGGGATACGACTACGAGTCTTCCGGTCTCCCAATCAAGCGTCTCAGCCGTGCTGTCTGTTCTCGAGACGCCACACGCCAAGTCTGCAAGGTCGTCGGAGCAGTGGATGCGATCAGTGCGAGTGGCTCGAAGTTCACGTTCGGTGAGCAAGTGAGTGAAGTCACGCTGTTCACGAGCCAGGGCTTCCGCGGGCCGTTTGCGATCTGCCGTGATTGCTCCACCAAGACGCTGTCCGATCTCACGTCGACGTACGTGTTCCAGACCGTGTACATTGGAGTACCCGACGCACCAGCGGAGATGGCGCAGATCGAATGCGCCGAGTCCCCAGTCGGAACTCCTGACAAGCTTCTGCTGTGTCGCCCAGCAGCCGATAGTGCCTGAGTCAATCATGTACTGAGTAAGAACTAGTAGTTCGATATAGCTCATTGAATGCACATTTACAATTCGGAATCGACGTATGATGAAGCGTTGACTGCGTGGTTCTCATCCCAGCTTCTTCCTGTTCTCACGACCACATGAGACCGACATGCAAACAACGAATCAAAAATGTATTACACGACTGGCCGCTTGCTTCTCTCGCTACGATGCATTCTAGACCTTGCACGCCATGATCGAATCGCTGGTTTTTTCACAGACAGCAGCCATGTACGGAAGGAGCTGCTCGTCTGGCGACTCGAGTGCGATCGAGCCGACGCTCGACATCTGCGCATACAGTTCGTCCGCTTGGCACTCCTTACACACGGCAAAGTCGCCACTGCGTGCCTGGCCAGCGTAGACTGTGACGTCGCGAACAAAGCGGCCGATACGAATGCCCTTGATCTCACCACTGACAGAGTCGAAGCCACCGGTCACGCGGCAGTCCATCTTCGTGCTACTGCTCCCAGGCGAGTTGCTTTCAATGCACACTGCCGCGTCGAGACGTCCAATGGGTACGCCACGGGACACAATGGCTTCCGTCCCGTCGTCGAGCGACTTCCGAGGGACTTCTCGACACGCGTAGGTGAGCGTGGCTGTCGCGTTGTATCGGACTTCCTGTGGCTTTCCATTGCAGAACAGAGGCACCACGCGACGCAGCGCGCCACTGTTGGCACTCGGGCTCAGAGTCAGCGTGAGCTCGTTGGTCGCGAGGAGCGTGCCCTTGATATCGCCGGGCACGACGTGGAACTTGCCGTTGTCCGAGTAGCCTTCCCACAGGACACGCTGCTGGCGCTGCCGCTGCGTGGTGAGCGTCTCGGCCTTGATCGCTGCGAGAGCTGGAGAGTCGAGAGACACATCGAGGCGAATCTGCTGCATGAAGTAGTCCACGTGGGCTTCAAAGACAGCAGAGATCGCAAAGTCACTGTCGATCGACGTCGAGTTGAGCACCGTGACGACTCGACCTGCCTCAGCCGAGGATGTAGATGCAAAGTCTTCGTAGTGATCACACACACAACCCGTGCAACGCGGGTAGAACTTGACATCCTGCGCGACCGAGCAGCCCTGGGAGGCTGTGAGAGAGCCACGATAGATGCCCTGACGCAGCAGGACGTCTTTGTCGAGACTCTCCGTCACTGGGAGCTGCTGTGTCGTGCCCCACACGACCGCCATGGCCTTGTTCGTGCTGACCATCATGCCATAGCGGCGGATGTTGGATAGATCCACGTCTGCGTACTGCTCTTCGAGGTGATTGACGCTGATATTTCCGCCTCGTGGCGCAGCAATCACTGTGATCTTTGCAAACGAGCCGATGTTATCCTGTAGTCGTTTCTGGATGGTCGCCAAGTTCTTGGCCCGCGTTGCAGCGTCACTGCCAAGCTCCTGGGTGCTAGCCTTCTCGAGTTGCTCACGTACACGCTGCCGGATCATGTACGCTGGTACGACTTCGTCAATGTGCCGCGTGAACTGCCGCGCTGCCTGGCGAATCATACGCGCGTTCTCTGTGGACTTGCGACGCAAGTCCTCCTCTGTCATGTCGTCACGGAAGAGGAGACCAGAGCACAGTGTCGCTAGCATGGACATCTCGTCAAGCACTGTGATCACTTGCACGCCGAAGAGCTGGTACTTGGTCGGGTTTGACTGGAACGCCTCGAGCTGCTTCGGGATCTGCTCGTCTTCAATGTCCACGAGGTTGACAAACGAGAGGAAGAGATCGTTGGCTTGGACTTGTTCGCACGACAGCTTGAGCAAGCTCATCGTCTCCGAGTCTTCCGGGTTTGCTAGCACGCTAGTGTAGCTGGATCGAAGACTCGAGTAACGGTCAGTGAGATCCTGGAATGTACGCTGGAAGAAGATCTCCTTGATCTCACTGATCAGGTCTTCAATGCCCACAGCGACCAACTCGGCGGTCGCAGCGAGGTCCTGCAAGATCGCATTCGTGACTTGCAGCTTGTCATCCAGCGTCGCCACTTCATCGGCCAGGACTTCGAGGCGGCCGTCGACGTACTGGATCTTCTTATCGAACTCTACGAGCTGCTCACTCAGTCGCTGGCCATTTGCGATCACGCGACTGGACACGACGTCCTGCGTCTGCTGAGCCACTTCGACGATGGAGCTCTTGATGACTTGGAACGACGCCGTCACGAGTGTCGACATCTGAGCCGACGCGCCGTAGAGCACCGAGTTGGTCTCGTCAAAGTTGTTCTGCAGAAGCATCTTCGTGTTCGTCAGTGTTCCTTGGACAGCGGCAGCCTGGCCGTCGATCTTGGAGTCAATACCGCTGATCCGGGCTTGGGTCTGCTGGAACGCCTCCGCCAGAGACTGCTTGAGCTCGTTGGTTGTCAGTGCGGCATCGTTCTTGATCACGTCGGCCACTCCATCGATCACACGCACAAGGTTTGTCTGCAGCGAGTCCAGCTTCCCTTGGATCTGAGTGAACCCGGTTTTGGCCTGCACAGTGATACTCTGCACTTTGTTGTCGATGCCCGTGAGCCGCCCCATGCGCTCGTCGTGCTGTCCTTTGAACTTGGTCGACATGGAGCCCATTTGGTCCATCTTCTTGTTGTGGAACTCGTCGATCTTGTCGTCGACTTTGCCAATCTCACTGAGCCGCTCATTTGCCGTCGTCTTGATCTCACCTTCCAACCCCGTGAGCTTGTCTGAGAACTCGTTGTGGCGCGTGAGAATCGACGCCGTGAGCTGCGTTCCTGCGTCAGCGACCGCCGAGTTTCCGTTCACAGCCATGCGCCAAGCATCACTCTTCAGTGCGTCCGCCGCGCCGTCGTTGAGATCGCCCTTCGCCGTCAGCAAGTCGGTCATTCGGTTCTTGAACGCTGTGGAGCCGTCCACAAAGGAGCTCGGGTTCGCACTCACATCCTTCTTGGACTGTTCGAGGTCGTCTGTGCTCTGTTGCTTGATCTTGTTGGCTTTGATCAGCACATCGTAGATCAAACGCACATCCACTGCCGGGTCAACGGCACCATAGACGTCACAAAGCTGGCGCATGTTGACCAGCGAGACCATCCCTTTGACGACGATCGCGACGACCTGTTGCAGTACAGCAAAGTCCGCGTCCTTGTCGAAGAAGAGGTCGAACGAAGCGAGATCTGCGATGCGTTGCTGGAGCACACCCTTGTACAGGCCGCAGCCACGCACCTGGTTGCCACTGATCATACTCCACGCCGACGTCACAGACGACAGAGCATCGCGAAGCGCACTGATACGCACGGCGCGATCCAGCACGATCGGAAGTTGCTGGAGGTTGGAGGTGACCGCAGTCACGGCCACTTTGTTCGCCTCGAGCTGCTTGTCAACGCTGTTCTCCTCCGAGGTCTGGATCTTGGTGATAGAGGGGCTGAGCGAGCGGAAGTCGAGTGTCTTGAGCTGTGCATTGACTGTCGAGATGTCGATCGTTGTGCCGCTGAGACTGTTGAGGAAACGCGAGATCTTGTCGATCTCATTCCCCACGTTCTTCGTTGCAGCGGCAGCGAGCAGCCGGCCTCCGTGGCACCCACTTCCAGCAGCACTGGTCGTGCTATTAATGGACGAAGTGTTCTTGCAAACCCAAGGGGTGGGAGAGACGTTACCATGAAGTTGAATCACGGTCACTCCACGGGGAATCAAGGCCCAAAACGAGTCGGAAAAGTGAGCGTGGGCCACGCTGATCAGCAGGCCAACGGCCAAAGCGACTGCGGCGTGGTTGAAATGCCTCATGCTGCGGAAAACTGGGAATGAACGAGTCGCTTTGGAAAGTGCTGGGGGTGTGCAGTCTAATCCCACCTTGTTTTGACACCTTACTTTAACAGACCTGGCTATGTGCAATTGAACAACGAGACAGCTGCCCGTCCATAGACAGGCGCCTTGAGATCGCACTTTGACCAAAAGGGTGTGTTTTTTACAGTAATAGGGGGAGTCAAAGTCGGAAAAATTTTCAAAAAATATGAGCGCTCAGCTGGCGTGAAGACGAGATGAGAACCTCGTGAAAATCAATCCGGTCCAAAGCACCACACCCAAACATGAGCAACTCACATTTCCACAATTGATAATCATCTTCTGGAAATCGAAGTTTGTATTTCACGAAAATGAGCTGCTCATTTTGGAAATGATCCACCTCCGGAGGTGGCTTATGCCCATTTTCAAAACAAGATGAGCAGAACAAGAAAAAACAAGACAAGCAGAATAGGAAAAATGGGCACGCTTTTAGGTAAATTTTGACTCCCCCTAATGTTTTTAATGTACGATGGCATTTCCAAAAGAGAATGGTAGCGGAACATAAGGTTTTTTAGGCTCCACTAGAAGAAAAGTGGGTCGCAGCATACTCGGTGGGTTTCCACCATAAACGACAGGCTCTCTTTGGCTCGAAATATAATCGAATCCAGCTGTTCGTCGAATGCTTCTAGCAGCCCCCCCCCTATCTTGTGTTGGACACTCTAAACTAGGCGGTTGATGTAAAAATATGGTTGCCACACTAATTTCACGTGCCAACGCATGTCGATTGAGTGCCTGGTGGAGACGGCTTCGCAAAGAAACCTCAGCTCCAAAGCATCCAAGCCGCACGCTTCTCTCTTGACTTCCCCCTACCAATATGTACACCCGGCACAACTGGACCGAGATAAAGGTGCTCGAGTTCGAGGAGACGTTTGACGGCTACCGAAACGAGGGAATGTGCTGCGAAACCATCTTCTACACCAAAGAGCATCAAAGCTATACCACCTGCAATGACGACCACGTCATGAGCGCCAATTACGGTGCAAGAGTGAGACGTGCATCGAAGTTGGAGACTGCCCAGTCCTGTGGAAAGCCCGGTACTGCACTGCTCACGACAAATGGATCGTCTTCATCAACGAGGGATCACACACACGTGCGCCTTACCCTGCTTTGCCATCCAGCCCCTCCCCCCCCCAAGCTGACCAAGAAGATGAAAG
>JAADVL010000135.1:0-54858 GCA_023334995.1 Pythium sukuiense
ATCTTGAGATCTTCGAGCGTGAAGAACGGCATGGTTGCTGCGTGGTGATCCGAGAGAAGCCTTGGTATACTAGCTTGTACTGGAAGTGTGACGTGAACCGTCGAGTTGCACCTCCTGTAGGGCAGATTGGAAAATGAGAAGCTACAGAACGGAGTCTCCGTCCGATTTCGATCCCAGACCGCGCGAGGTACACACGCGTGGCGCTGGTCTCGTATCACATTACTCCAGCCTCACCGCGGACATGAGACCGTGCCAGCGATCCTTGAGATTCCGATCCAGTGGTCGGCAGCCACCGGCACACTTTGGCGAGCCCGACGCCTGCCGTTTGCGTGAGACCGTGGCTGTCGACTCGGTGCCTGCGAGTGCGCTGATAGGCCGACGAGCCACACCCACGACTCCGTCTTTCATGCATCTGGTTGTTCAGAGAGCCAAGGCGTGCGTGCCGTTTGACGGCACAGGATGGCAGGTGCCTCGCGCGCCAGGCAAACCCAGAGACAGGACCAAGTGGAGTCTGGATCTCTCGGCAGATGCGCATGTCACAGCTTCGGCGACGAAATGAGACCGGAATTAGCCAATCAGAGCTGCGTATCCTGTCACAGATGAGCTCTTCGCCTGGAAAGGGATGGCCCTAATTCAGTCTGTCGGAGAGTGAGTCACATGGGGACAGACATCTTCACGCGTGGAGCTCACCATGAGCTGGCTGGCTAAGCAGAGTCTGCTGCAGAGATGAATACTACAGTAGTATACTGCGTAGTAATGGGGGAACGCTGTGTGTTGTGTTCTTGTCTTTGTTGTTGGTTTACTCGATCGCTCTGCTACCCGCAAGCGGGGACAGTTGAGAGACCGATAGTCGGCCAAGACGCGACTTGAAACGAAACGAAACTCCATCGTGCACCTACGGGCTGTGCAGGTGACGCCACGCGCTCAGCAACCGAATGCTCCAGCGACGCGTCGGGGACACATCCTCACACCTGCACAGCCCAGCTTTTCGCTGATCGTCCTATCCAAATTTTACCTATTGTCGTCAGCAAAAGAGTGCCTGACAGCACTCCTTGAACGGGAAATAAACCTTCTGGAGCCGTTCGTTCCGGCACGCGCTTGCCAAACTCCCAGTCGTCTCGCTTGCCTCCGCCCACGAGCAATGGCGCCGTCAGCGTAGAAGACGAAACTCGAGTTCCTTCAAGCAACTAGTGGAGACGGCTTAGAAGCCGAACAGGTTGGCGAGTGGGATCTCGGCCTGCTCACGGGCGAAGGTCTCGAAGTACTGGTAGATGATGGTCACAGCCAGCAGGATACCGGTACCCGAGCCGATCGCGCCGAGCAAGTCGGCGATCATCGAGAGCGCACCAATGCACATACCACCAAAGGCCGCAGCCGTTGGGATGTAGCGGTTGAGCACGTGGACGATCGACGAGTCACGGTGGCCCTTCATGACCATCTGCTGGTCGCGGAGCTGCTTGGCGACGTCACGGGCCGACGAGCCCGAGATCTCAATCCACGTCTTCGAGAAGAGCGCGCACGAGCCGAGGATGAACACGACGTAGAGCACGAAACGGATCGGGTCGTACAGGATCTGGGCCAGGTTGGATGGCGCCGACATGTAGTACGCAAGACCACCGACTGGCAGCGTCTGGCCTGGCGCACCCTCAACCTCCTGCCACACACCGAGGAGACGCACGAGGAAGTTGGTGCTAAACTTCTTGTACAGAAGCTGCGAGATGAAGTACAGGTTCGACACGAGCGCGGTCTGGAGGATGATCGGCATGTTCGAGGTATAGAACAGCTTGATCGGGAAGGTGCCCTGCTGGCCACGGAGACGCTGGTACTTGACTGGGAGGTCCACGCGGAAGCCCTGGAAGTAGATCACGACGATGAAGATGAACATGGTCGCCAACAAGTTGGTCACGTTCGGCAGGTTCTGGCGGTAGAACGCCTCCTTCAGAGCGCGAAGCTTGTCCGAGCGAGTGATCAGCAGGTGGAACAGCGCAATGATCGCGCCTTCGAACTCCGTACCACGGCCAGTGTTAATGGTCGTTGGGCTGAACGCCTTCCACACAATGTTCTCACAAATGTTGGTGGCGATGAAGAGCGAGATGCCCGAGCCAAGACCGTAGCCCTTCTGGAGCATCTCATCAAGGATGATGACGAGGATACCGGCGAAGAGCAGCTGGATGATGATCAGGATGGCGTTGAAGGCACCGATGTCCGATACGTTGCCGTACATGCCCGAGACCACGTACGCGACGGCCTCACCGAGCGTGATGAGGATACCAAACAGCTTCTGCGCACCGCTGAACAGCGCACGGTCTTCCTTAAGCGACTGGTCGACTTCGATCATCTTGGAGCCGGCAAGCAGCTGCATGACGAGACCAGAGGTCACAATCGGCGAGATACCCAACTCCATGAGCGTACCGCGGTTCGAGGCCAAGATCACACGCATCCAGTAGAGCGGATCCGAGGACTTGTTGGTCTGGATGCCGTACAGCGGGATCTGGCAACAGACCAGGAAGATGAAGAGCGTGATGACGGTCCACAAGACCTTCTCACGGAAAGGGATCTTGCGGTCCGGCTGCGCCACTTCGGGCAGCACGCACATGACGGGGCGGATCAGGTGCAAGAAACGCACTACACAAAAACACAGAGAGACGCATGAGCTCCATATTCACAGAGGTAGGAGAGAGGGAGAAGAGTGAAGACGTACTTGTTGCTTGCGGTTGTCGTCTCTCAAGGGGGGGAAATGACAAGTGGACTGTGGAAAGATGTGGGGTTCCTCGGAGGTCAGTGGGATGGCCGGTTTTAAGAGAGAGAGATGAGAGGGACAACAACACGACTGTTGCAAACGCGCAACGCAACAGCTGATGGACGTAAAAAGCGTAAATAGAGAGGAGGTGACTTGGTGTTTGTATTGGAGACGTAAATACGTCTGTAGGCGGGACATGAGGCCACGTGTCGGATCGGTATGGATTCATAGAGGTGATTGAATCGTGTTGTGGAGGGGATCTTGTGAATACGAACACGGACCGAAAGGAACATTTTGGTGGAAGAACACCTCTGGGAATGATCTGGCGTGGACCACCTCGGGTTACAGCACTTTGGGTAACCCTGCCAGGTTACACTCGGTCCAAGTGAGGTGCTGGTTATGATGGACCTCGGGACGATCTTGGGCGAGGAGAACATCTCGCTGCAGCCTGTTGCCGATGCTCCCTTGTCCCGCGCTCAGCGCATCTGCTGAAGAAGAATTTGGCTTTGGGGTCTCAGCAATCCATCTCCCCTTCCCGATCGAGGTGCCAGAACATCGTGCATGAGATCTTCCCTTGAATTGTGAGGGTCAGAGCGAACCCATTTATCCGTGGCAATGGGCAAAATCCACCTTCGGAACCCACATCTGCAGCACTCGCAGAATGGAAGCCTCGCGTTTCAAGGCTGTTTCGCACCAGAAAGAGAGAGAGTGAGATAGGGGTCAATCCGCACACCTCTCTCTCTCTCTCTTTCATTCTGGTGCGCATGCGATGCCATGGGCGTCCGATGGAGATTCCAACGCCGAGATTCACAAGATCCATGAAACGATCGAGATTCCCATGAAGCCAATGGGAATAAGATACTGGAGCTCTCAATTCGAGGCCACGTGCGGCGCGTCATCGCTATCCATCACAGGATCCATCGCATGACTCAACCTTCGTCAGGGACCAACACTCTCCCTCGGCCGTTTCTGTGCACTGGTTCTGCGCCGAAGAACATGCTTGCGGCTCGCGCAGCTCCGTCAGCAACCGTCGGGTTGTGATCGTGTGCGGTAATCCAGCGGACAAACCCACGACGGAATTCTCAATCAAACGCCCAGGCGTTTGATTGATTTAGCACCGCACGACGCTGCTAGAGAGATAGAGAGAGATGAAATGCACCGTGGTGTTCTTCCTGTTCAGCACTTTGCTCCCACGACAACTGAATCATCACTTCTCTCCTGTAGGTATCGGGCCTGGTGTTTTGAGAGGCACACCCACGTCCCAGGCAAATTGAGCTCCAGATTCGATCCCGATGCTGGGATCCAAGCAGCCTTTCGCGGGCCAATCAGCTCAGTCGCCGAGCTGAATCAAACGTTGGTTATTTCCAGTCGTGTGAAACCGAACTGGATCATTCCGGCATGAGTGCCAGCAGCCGCAGTCTCAACTCATGGCGGAAATAGCCCGCCACCAATAGCAGTCTGGTGGTGGAGGGCGGGAGCATGATCATGTAGCGTCCCAAAATGGCCCACCACAAGCAAGGACTGCGTTTACCAGTAGCTTTGGCCAGCCAATGGCTTCACAAGAATCTTCCATTCCACCCAGTCAGTTGAATCTAACGTTAGATTCCCAATCGGACGCCAGCGTACCCACCGTCTGTTCTATGCCCCTGCCGACCAACGTCCAAGTTGGAATTTCCAACTCGGGGCGGGGCCGTCTGCGCGGGTTCGGGGTACGGTAGGTAGCCCACCCCCTCGGCACTTCAATACGCCCTGTTGTGTCGACGTACCCTGCGACTCAGAAGCGTATTTTTCCGCAGAACTTTTCCGTCGTCCTCTCATGTCCATGCCCAAAACAGAGCAAATGTCGCGTATAATACGCTTCGAATCTGGCAATCGAGCGTTACTTTCGCGTTATTTTCGTTGGATTCGTTAGCTTTCGCGTGCCTCCCGCCAAACCGCAGACTCCACCGCCGATATGTTTGCGTTCGAATGCAAGCGCGTTCTTCATGCATTTACCGATTCCCCGACTATTGCCGACCGCATCTCCCGAGGCGTCCTGTCCTCCGCAGCGCCCGCGCGCGGACTCCCAGCCTCCCCCCTCACTCCCCACTCTCTCCCCGCTTCTCTGCCGGTGCCAACCATGTCGCCCATGTACGAGAAGAAGTCCCTGGAGCTCGCCAGCAACGCCCTCAACGTGCCGTCCAAAGCCTCGACACGTTTTGAGACGGAGTTGAACCCCGCGCAGCCCCTGGAGGACGACCGCAGCGCGTTTGACGACGCGTCGTGGAAGGCGCAGCGCAAGCTCAAGCACCAGCGCGACTTGCAGAAGCGCAGCGGCGCCGCTGCGGCCCACAGCGCTCGCGTCGACCACCACCGCGTGAAGGGCACGATGCGCGCGTCGCATGGATCGCGCGACAACAACCAGCATTTCCGCGGCGACAGTGTGCCTGCGAATGCCCTCCCGGTGCCGCAGGCCCACGGCCATGGCCATGAGGCCCGTGGCCGCAGCATCCCTGGACGGCGCAAGGAGAAGGTGATGATAACGTCGCCGATGATGCTGAGCAAGTCGGTGCCGTCGGCCCGATCCTGGCCGCCTGACAGGGATCTTGCGGACCTGATGGCTTCCGATCTGTCGGAGGAGAATCTGGACCCGAACTGGTCACTGGACGGATCGGCGCCGCTCGCGACGTCGGCTCCTGAGACTTCGTTCCTCAGCCGCAGCCAAGGAAGCAAGCGTGAAGCTCGCACCATGACTCTGTTTGAGAGTGCTGTGCTCTTCCACGAGTCCGGTCGCCTGTTGAGCCACGATGACTTTCAAGATCTGGGCTCATCGCCAGAGCTCGGCCCGCAGAGCAGCCGTCGCAAGGCCAAGCGCCGTGTCGGTCGCCACAAGCCAGAGAAGAAGAAGTTCGATGCTGGAGACCGCCTCTCGCAAGACGACGTCGTGTTGGACCTCATGCACGTCCTGCTTCCAGACATGGACGTGACCAAGGAGCTCAATATGAAGTTCCTCGGGGGCTCGCGTCGTCACCATGGTGATGTCTTCGACTTCGAAGACGATGGGGACAACAACCAAGCTGCTCCATCGTCCAAGGGATCCTCTACGGGCCAGAAGCTTCTCTCGGTGGACGTGCTCAAGTTCCAGACTTCGTTGAGCAAGCTTGTGTTCCCCAAGGAAGACACGGGCGAGATCGAGCTCCCATTGGCTGGCACATCATCAAGTGAGCTGGCCGAGCAGTTTCTCACTCAGCAGTGGGTGGCAGCTGCAATGCTCCGTGTCGTGAAGCTTGACGTACTGGCCCAGTACGATGCCTTCTCCGTCCTCCTTGCCGTCTACCGCACACTCCCCTCACTCCGCGAGGTGATCCTCAAGAGCCTCGTGAGTGCCTGCCTCGCGATCTACGATCATCAAGCCATGGAGCACCTTCTCCCTACGAGTCCGACTCGCAAGCTCGTCTCTATGAAGGGCACGATCGCGATGCTCAACGCAATCCTCTCGGTCACCGAATGCGAGCTTGCTGAGAACCCGGATGTGTTCGGTGAGAGCCCTCAAGTCATCGACGAGTCGTTGAACGTCCTGTGCGGACGCCTGACAGAAGCTGTCAAGCTTCTTGTCCGTAGCTCCCCTGGCGGCTCCAAGGCCAAGTCAGACGACAACAACCAAGTGGAGAAGTTCCAGGAAGGCTCCGACTCTGTTGAGGCGACGACATACGGCGCTATCGGTGAAGTCATCTTCCGCCTCGCCGCGTTCTCCCCTGAGCACGGTCAGCATCTTCTGACATGGATGCTTCGCAAGTGGCCTCAGCGTAACGTGCAGCTGCAGCTCTTCTACGTCCGCTTCATCACCGGCATCCTGGTGCAGTTCATGGTCCGTGGTGTGTTCCTGCCAGACGAACTTGTTTTCAAGGTGTTCTCTCGTCTGCGTGCGTGCATCAAGTCTCCACACTTCCTCATCGCGAAGGAAGCCGCCAGCGTGTGTGGCAACTTGCCACTCATGGACATGTACATGTCCCACGACCAAGGCCTGCGTGAACAAGTGTCTTCAGCCCTCCACGAAAATGCCCGCAGCCACTGGAACGACCGCATCCGTCAAATGTCGGACGAGTACTTCGACTTGCTGCTCGATTTTGCCTAAGCAGAGCAGCACAGTCCACCTGCGTACGTGGGAGATGTAACTTCCACTCCAGGTATCCCCCCCCCTCCTCGCTCCTCCAATAGAAAAATAGACCTAGGACGCCCTCCCCCCCAGATCCAGAAGCAACGCAGCCCAATTTTGAGACGGCGAGCCAGTCCAGCCCATGGCCTTCGAAGCCTTGCGCTGCTCACTCCGAAGCCACGCCCTCTAGCTGCCAGCGGATCTGCCCTACCACCATTATTTAACATAAAAAGCATGTACCAAAGTGTAATATACCCTCATACAGTACCACCACCACCTCACGTGCATGATTCCATCCGTTTCTTCGTGGAATTCCCCATCGCGAACTTCAGATCGAAGATCGACGAGATCCATTGGGATCTGCGACGTGTGTGGCTCGTTGATCTGTTCTGTACCCATTGTCTGGGGGTAACTAAATAAGTACCTGACGTGTACTGTGGATATCCTGAATAGAAGTCCCTCGAGCTGAAAGACCTTCGATGTGGCCAGCCTTCCGATCCTTCGAATGCCTGACCCCGTACCTACTGCTTCGACCAGCTCCACCTGTGATCTCCCGCGAGGTTTTCTTCCACGAGGGCTTCTTCCACGGCGTCCGTCCCTCGTCTAGACGAGTGCTCTCTCTCTATCTCTCTCGCTAGGGGGTCTCTCGCGTGTCGGTTCGAGGAATTGACGCGGCACTAGTCACAGATCCCATCCATCCCCAGTCCCATCCGTGGGACGGCGCACGCGCTTCCTCCGCCATTGCGATTGCGTCGAGTTCGCCTGAAGCTGCCAACCACGTCCACTCCACGGCCCCGCACCAGCACCACAGCAAGACCCATGATCACGCGGAAAGAGTACGCGCAGCGCCGACTGCGGCCGCCTCTGGTGACGACGCTCGGCCTATGGATCGCTATTCTACTGGCGGGTGTGATGCAGCACAAGACACACGCTGTCGTGCAGCAAGTCCAGGCGATTGCACGGTGCACCGAGTGGGTCGATGACGTCTGCGCGTTCACACAGCCCCCACCCGTTGTGCTGGAGAAGCTGGATCTCGCGAGCCAGACGCTATGCAAGGCCGAATTGTCGGTCGCGGTGAAGCAGATCGACTTTGCCTCCTCGGCGGGAGGACGAGGGTACGTAAGTAGCTTCACGTTTGGCGGTGTGGAGCTGCTCGAGAAGCGTGTGTACCCGTCGGACGCGTACGTGGCGTTCAACTACCCGCATTGCGACGACATGTTTAATATCTTCCCACCGTACGGCAACGGCATTATCGGCGCCAGCGCGCGCGTATCTATCAAGGACATCATCAAGTTGAACACCGTCCCGATTGAGATCCAGTTCGCATGGGAGGGCGAGCACGAGACCACGCCCGTGTGCTCCATGGGTGGCATCTCGTTCGCCGGCTTCGCCGAGATCAACGTGTTCGTGGAGGCGCAAGGCAAATCAGGTTAGTTTAGCCTGTCGAAGATCGGGATTGGAGCTATGCTGATTGATGGTGTGCTGTGTTTGTAGCCTGTCCTGGGTGGAATGCGACCACTGGAAGTCTGTGCTCGGACAACGGCGAATGCCTGTGCGCGATCAATGACGCCACGCCACGCACGTGCGACTGCCTGTATGTGAGCGTAGCTCCTAGTGGTCTAGCTTTTTCTTGGTGCTAATTTGGAGATCTGTTCGTGCTTGTAGACCAGGATACGCGACGCCCGACTGCCACGACTGTCTCCCGACTTTTTACGGCAAGGACTGTGCTCTCACGTGCGACCAGTGCCTTAATGGAGGCAAGTGTGACTTCGGCGAGCTTGGCACGGGCAAGTGCTTGTGTACGGAGGGTTTTGACCCGGCGACCCACTGCGGAACGTGTCTTCCTGGCTACTTTGGCGAGAGCTGCACCAAGTGTCCGGACTGCAACTTCCCCCACGGCGCCTGCGAGGACGGACTCACGGGCAGTGGCCGATGCTCGTGTGCAGTCGGCTTTGACATGGACAAACACTGCATGGACTGTATGGGCAACTTCTTCGGCGAGTCTTGTCGGCCTTGCAACTCGTGCGACGGTGGATTTTGCAACCACGGTTTACTCGGCAACGGCGAGTGTGTCTGTCCAGAAGGCTTCGACCCCGCGACTCGGTGTCTCGAGTGCGCTCCTGGCTTCTATGGCAAGTCGTGCACGCCTTGTCGAAGCTGCAACAGCCACGGCCGCTGTAATGACTCGCTCATTGGCGACGGCTCGTGTATCTGCGACGAAGGTTACACGAAAGACAGTCGGTGCTCGTTGTGTGACGAAGGTTGGGACTTCAACCCAACGACGATGTCATGTCAGTGTGCCCCGCAGCACTTTGGCACACACTGCCTGTCGTGTCCGATCTGTGCTCCTCACGGCCACTGCAACTCGGGCAAGGACGGCGACGGACGCTGCATCTGCGACGTCGGGTGGTCCGACTCTAACAACTGCGTCGGCTGCATGGGCGGCTACTTTGGCGAGACTTGTGTTCCTTGTCGTAAGTGCGGGGAAGGACGATGCGACGATGGACTCCACGGCACGGGAAACTGCAACTGCCATCGTGGCTGGAGCTCCGAAAGTGATTGTTTCGACTGTGAAGAAGGCTTTTTCGGAGAAAACTGTCAGCAGTGTCCGCGCGATTGCGGCAACGGCAGATGTTCGAGTGGTCTCAACGGTACGGGTGAATGTATCTGCAACGAAGGCTGGAATCTCCACTCGAAGCAGGCCTGTACGACCTGCTCAGAAGGATTCATTGGCCCCAACTGCCTGCTCTGTCCAGGCTTTATCGAGAGTGGCATTGGGTGCAACGGCCACGGCAAGTGTTTGCTCTCTGGGGATTCGGTCGTATGCCAGTGCGACGTTCGGTACGGCGGCACGAGTTGCGAGATCTACGACTTCCCCGTGATGATGGTGATGGTGCTAGGAAGCATCGCGCTGTCGACACTCGGCTTCTGCATGTGTGCAATGCGCAAGCTCGCTCGACAGCCTCGACAATACCGCAATGGGCCGTTCAGCAACCGAGGCAGCAGCTTCTCACGGTCCGAGTACGTCGAGATCCACGACATGTCGGACTTGGAGTTCTTCGTGTCGAACGATACGCGTGACTGGCTCATCCCGTTTGAGTCGCTCACACTGCAAATGGAGGTCGGCAACGGTACGTCTGGTCAGGTGTTCAAGTCGCTCTTGCACAGTGGCGGCGGCAGCTCAGTAGTCGCGGTGAAGCGTCTGTACAGCCCCATCACGGGCCAAGAGTACTTCCAGAGTTTCTTCCGACGAGAAGTGAGCATCCTCAGTCGCCTGCACCATCCGTACGTCGTTCGCTTTTACGGTGTCAGCTACTACAGTCGCGTGCTGTACATCGTGACCGACTTTTGCCCGACCTCCCTCAGCCACTTGATCGAAAACCCGAATGTGACCGGTCCACTGGATGAATCCTACTTCCTCAAGATCATCAACCAGATCGTGAGCGGCATGGGCTTTCTCCACAACCGCAACGTCGTGCATCGTGATTTGAAGCCCGCCAACGTCTTGATCACCGAGAACAACGACGTCAACATCTGCGACTTCGGTCTTTCGCGGCTGATAGATCCCGAGACGACCTCGATGACGGCAGAAGTCGGCACGCCGAGCTACATGGCGCCGGAGATGGCGACCATGGGCGGCATCCAGCTGTCCACCAAGGGCGACGTGTACTCGTTCGGGATCCTTCTCTACTCGACATGGTCACGCAGCAAGCCCTACGGCGACCAGGGCATGAACCCATTCCAACTGGTACGTGTGCGCCTTCATGACTTCTGTCACCTCCCTTTGTACTCATTTGTTGCCGTTTGATTTGGATCAGATGACTGCCGTAGTGAATGGTCTTCGTCCCGTGATTCCTGTGAGCTGCCCGCCTCGCCTCGCGCGGCTGATGCGCTCGTGCTGGGACGCGAGTCCGGAAATGCGGCCGTCGTTTGCCGAGATCGGTCTCCTTCTGAAAGACCAGTATCTGCTCACCACGACGCCAGTGGATGACTACGGTGGCTCGCTAGGCGTCCCGTCCTCCTCCTCTGGCGGTCCGATCTACGAAGTCGGACCTTCGCTGTCTCGCTCCGGTAGCACGTCGACGATCGCATCCGCTGCCACAACCGCTCCCGTGATCTACCGCCGGTCCAGCAAGGAGAGCCTCGCGTCCTCTGGCTCGCAGCCCAACCTCAACTACGGCACAATCCCAGAATCCCCTCCTGGAGAGACCGACGCACTGTTAAGTCGAAGGGAAGGCGACGATGACGAAGACGGCAGTGACAACGACGACTACCGAATCGGGGAGTACGGCGAAGACCTCACAAGCACCTTATAGAGACGGTGCCCTCCCTCAAATCCCTTTTTTGCAAATAGAATTTTTACGATTTCACATCCAGCTCCACGAGCAGTTTACCGAAGCAGGCGTCGCAGGTTACGGCCGCGCGCCAGAGGACGGCGCTTGTAGTACTGACGCTGTGCTTCGCGAAGATGCCGAGGCTCAATAGGCCCGCTTTCGCCGTTTTTCTCCATGATCCGACGAGCTAAAAAAAACACCCAAAACGAGAAGATTAGCGTAAAATACTGAACCTCCCAGAAAGCAGCATCGAAAACGGACCTTCCGCGGTGAGTTCGCCAACGAATCCCTTGGCCATGCCGGCCATGACGATGGTCATGACCTGCGTCACGGTCGGCGCCTTCTTGTCGGCGGGCGAGCAGTCCTGGATGGCCTTGGCGATGAGCCGCTTGATGGCGCCGCGCTCAAAGTGCGAGCGGCGGAAGTGCTCGTGGCGTCGCGCCTCTTCGTCGGGCAGACTGCGGAGCATGCGCAGCATGGACTTGGGGTCGGACACGTCGATCTTGGCCTCCTCGGCGCGCGCGTCTTCGTGCTTGTCGTCGTCTTCGTCGTCTTCTTCGTCCAGCACGTCGTCGTCCTCGTCGTCGTCGGCCTCATCCGCCGTGTCGTCCTTCATCTCCTCGTCATCATCATCCTCTTCATCGTCGTCCTCGTCGTCCGTATTCATTCGCGCAGCCTTCTTTTTGGCCTTGGAAGGCGACTTGTCGCTCGTCTTGGCCGTAGCGTCGTCCTCTTCGTCGTCCTCTTCCTCGGTCATGGCGATGTCGTCTTCGTCGTCATCGTCGTCGCCGTCCGTGGTCTTTAGCGTGTTGTCCAGCTCCGTCTCCATGAAGCTGCTCTCGTCCTCTTCGTCCGTCATTACGCCGTGGGCTTCCAGCGACGCGTCCATTTTCGCTTTGTGAGTTGGGGAAGAGTGTCCTAGACTACGGGAGGTCTAGATTAGGACACTATACTAGGTCATGTAGTGTGGACTACACACCGTGGTCGGCCCATTTGGTGGCTCACGGCACGACTTGACAGTTTTCAGATTGAGATTTCCATACACCAAACACAAGAAACCTCAGCTGTTTTTTTGGTTTGGTGTGGTGTTGCAGCTGACCGTCAGCTTCAAGGGAACGGGGACTATTTTAGATTTCGCAAACCAGGAAAAGCATTCTGAGGTCTACAAGCTCATGTATTTCCGCCTTCCGTACCGTACTGTACTGCAAATTCCATCACCGACGATTAGCTCTGCTGTGATTATTACTCGGTGTATGGCATGGGTAGAGGTGATGCCAACCACGGGTGACGACGCGAGAACAAGTGCAAGTAGGCTGTTTCCGTCGACAGCAAAGGCTGACGAGATCCTGGCTGAGGAGGTCGGTCGGTCGACCGAGGACGTTCACGACGGCTATCGTGTCGCGTTCTGTATGCTGAATTCTGACAGAACTGTTCCGTTTTGTCTGTGGCTTGTTACGACAGCGGGCGGTGAACGAATCTAGGCCAATCAGATCGTAGAAGGTGTACAGTACTCCTGTGTTGCGACACAGGCGTGCCCTACACCTTTTACGCAACTTGCGAGGATCTGATTGGTCCTACTGGTTGGCGGGCCAGTGGGCCAGCCACTCGGTTTCGTCGTCAGGGTCAGGAAGATGCCCAAGCCGAAGCCCTTCGAACCACCCTGCTAGCCGCATTCTGGCCTTCTTATCGGAGGCTCACGACGTGGAACTGCCTGAGTCGACAAGTCTCTGTGTGTGGTTTTGATCCAAGTTCTCACTCATCTTGCATTGAAGTGCTGGGGGGAAGTCTAGCCAACGCCGTTGGCTAGACTTTTCCTCCCCCAGCACTTGGCCCAACGGTCGTTGGGCGCGGCGCGGCTGGCTGACCAGGTGCATCCTCCCGGAGGAATCTGCGGACTTGACTGCGAGCAGCTTCGCTCTTTGCGCCAAAGATGGGCTGGCAGGATTGTTGGCTTGGGCTGTGGTTGGTTGCGTTTTTGGAAACGGGCTAGGTTAGGTGTAGGTGTACTTAACTTAAGCTTGTGTTTTGTATGATCTCCCCTCCCCCTCTCTCTCTCTTATCTTCTCTGCACTCAACCTTCATTGTTGTGTTCTGTATTGTTTCAAGGCTGGAGCCAGCGACTGGCCTAAAATTGGCTGGCGTTGGCTCTATGGGATGGGTGATTCCCAACCGACCGACCGGTGGTCGTCGTCGCGGGGGTTAATGTCTTGGCATTTGTATGCCCTGCGCTCGAGGTTTGAACCAAGTGCTCCAGCCGTGGAGCGACCCAGCGAGGCTGGTCTCATTCCAGAGAAGAGGTTGTCGTTCACAACCGCAAGCGACAACAGACAAAGTGCCCAGACGCCAACGGAACCGATCGATCTGTCGTTCCGACATTCAACCCTCGGCGACCAACCACCGCGCGCAATTCGCCCTCTTGGTGACGAAGTGAACGCGTGTCTCCCGAACATTCTCGACTTTCAGGTAAGAACCCACATGCTTTTTTCATTGGAGGTAGTCGTTGGTGTGCATGTTGGTATGTTGGTGTTGGAGGCTTTTTTGTTGGATATATTTTCGTTGGTGTTGGATATTGGACGTGGAGAGCGAGTGAGGGCAATGGTGGCGGAGCGGGGCGCGTATCTGGAATATGTGGCATGGCTAATTCGCCATCCTTGCTCCCTCTTCGAATGTGCGTGTCCTCCATGTGTCTAGAGGGTCGCGGCGCGTCCGGCTCCTCGCTGTCTCGGTCCCTGAGAAGAGGAGTCGCCTCGCAGCTCGCACCCTCATTTTCATCCTCGCACTTGCCTGTCTCTGCTGCCTCCCACCACTCTATCCCCTCCCCTCTCGTCCCCAGTTGAGTGAGCATCTTCTGTGAATGGTGTTTATTGTATGTGGCGCCACCGACGAGCAGTTTATCGTCGTGAGCAGTCGCCCAACTTCGTCCACTCCGACAGAGCACTCAAGCGCATGTCGTTTCCTGCAGGCACCTTTGATCGGCCGCTCCAGACGAGCAGCGAGTCCACCCCGCCGTCCACCGACTCGACCGAATCGTTGGGGAAGACCTCTGGCAACCTCTACCGCCACATTCTCACGCACCAGGAGAAGAAGAAGCAGAGGATGCCCAAGCGCAAGGCAGATTCTTGGCCCGCTAGTATCCTCACCGACCCTGACGTGCTCAGTCTCGACGACGAAGGCCGCTTCGTGCTGTGCAAGGTCTGCCACGTCCACTACGCAGTCCACGGCGGCAAGAAACCAAAGCCCGTGATCATGAACTCGGGCTTCCGCACGCGCGCGTGGGAGGTGCACAAGGAACGCACCAACTCGCACCGCATGCACAAGAAGCAGGACTCGGACCACGTACGATCTGTCGTGCGCCACGTTGATGAGGAAGAGAAGAGCACAGACAAGCCCAGCCACAAGACGCCAGCGCTCCACCCGCAGCAGCACCACCCGTCCCCACAGCAGCAGCAGCAACAACAGCAAATGCAACAGCAGCAGCAGCAGCAGACCCCGGTGCAGCGACCTCTTCCCACCAAAAGCCACAGTGTTCAGGACGGCGAGCGGTTCTCGCCGCCGCCTCCCCTGGCTCCTCTGGTGATAAAGCAGATCCCGAATGGTGAGCCACTGAAGCAGGCGATGTCCCCTCGACGAAGAGCGTTCCGACCTTACCCAAATGGGCCAAACCGACAATGGACAGGAGTGGATCAAGAAGCTCCTCGCCGCAACGGGCCTCACGATCGCCCTCCACCACCTCCAAACGGATCGAACGGAGCCGAGCGTAACCAGAACGGCCAGCCAAACATGAGCTCCGAGCAGGTAAGATCTGTGCGTGACCGGTTGTGTATGTATTCGATGGGTAGAAGCTGACGTTGTGTCTGATACTCAGGCGGACGGCTTGATGCGATGGAGAAATATGCACGACGATGTCAGCAGAGCACTCGGATCGATGCACAAGCGTCCGATCTCCGAAGCTTACAATGGTGCAACGCCAAGCCCAACTCTGCGTATGGCAGACACGGAAGACTTTAGCGGAAACAACGAGCGTGTTGCCAAGAAGCTCAAGTCCTTGGACGACGAGTACGATGCTAAGGTGCTCAAGCGCCAGGAAGTGTACTTCGATCGCCGAAGTGACATGTACAAGCAGTACTGGGGCACGCTACGAAATGTCTACAACTCGGCCAACCACCCGCCGCAGACCAACACCACCCAGACCGCCAGTAGTAAGCCAGCTCCACCTCACCGACGCCAGCCAGCGCCTCCGGCCCCTGCCAAAGAGTCGCTGGAAGACTTCACCACGCTAGAATCAGGTCAGTGTCCTGTCTTTGGATATATCGTACGACGTAGATCGTTGACAATTCCAGATGCAACTTGTTCTACAGCAGGTTCAAGCGAAGAGATGGTCAAGCCAGTGGTTGTGCATGATCAGGCACTGATCAACGCCCTGGATCGGCTCACTGGTGTGATCTCCAAGCAGTTCTCAGACCGGTATTCCCAAGAAACGGCGCTCATGCTGGACGCGATGGGCACGCTCTCGCACTCTGTGGACGATCTTCGCATGGACCAGAACGCCTCCATGAGCCGAATGATCCAGTTGCAAGAACAAAACCTCCACGTCATGGAAGAACTGTTGCGTCTGAAGCGCGACAAGCTCCGCAGTGAAGTGCCGCACCCTATGAGTCGTCCTGCGTCAGGCGGCGGTTCGGTATGAAGTTAGTGGCATCGTGCCAGGAAAGTAGATTAGTAAGTGGCAGTAGTAGTACGTCGTGGCGGCAGCCACCCCTCGTCTATCATAATGAAGTCGTTCTTCACTCCGGTGGGTTTCATGTTGAAGTGGCCAATTCGCTGTCCTCGCAACAGCCGAGAACGGTCGGATGGCCTCTGTGAGCTGCTCTGTTCCGTCGTGTTCTTGATTGTGAACTGAACTAGCCTACCATCCCGTGAGGCTAGTTCGCGATGTTAAATGTTCGATTAGTTTTGTTGCATGTGGCCCGAGGCTTCCGTAACGAAACAACCCGCAACAAACAATTCTACCCGTTGAATATGATATCTATATGGACAGGTTTTAGGTGGTCCACGTGGCGAGAGGCTAATGAAGACAGGACGACCAGCTGAAAGCCTGGAAGGAAGGACCGCGGTGCAGATGCGATGTCGAGGGCCGAGCTGCCCGACGACGACGACAGGCGGCTGCTGCAGAAGCTCCTGGCTGTGGATGCGGACGTCCAGTTGCGGTACGCTTGCGTGAAGGCGAAATGCGATGAGCTGGAACGCGTGCTGGGCTTCGTGGCTCGCGTAAGAGCTGCTCGCGCCAAGAGCCACGAGGCCACCCAGCGCCACCAAGAGGCGGTGCATGCCGAGTCGCGCGACGTGGAGAACTCTATTGGCGACGCGATCCGTCGCGCGAGGCGGATTCGACTGCAGATGGCGGACGGCAACGCTGACGCTGACGATGCTCCCGTCGTTGGTAGTGGAGAAGGCAGGTTAGAGGACATCCTGAAGCAGGCAAATGCACTCAAGATGACAGAGCACCATGCACGAGACGGACGACCTGGAGAAAACGTTGGAGAAGAGCAGCCGCCGTCTCAGGCGCAGCCATCTCCGCAGGCAGTTCGGCTGGAATATCCGCGACGGATGAAGACGCTCATCGATCAGTTGGAAGATGCGTTGGCGAATGAGAGCGAGACGTCATTTCGAGAGGCTTTCTGCCGCAAGATGACGGAGCATCTCTCAATGCGTGAGAGCATGAATGCAGGAGGCGTGGAGAAAGACAAGGGGAAGATGCGCGTGCAAGTGCCGTATCCTGTTCAAGTAGAGCGGTTGCAACTCGCGTACCGGCGGTTGGGGCAGTACTTTGACGCCAAAGCTGAACCGCAATCTGATGTTGTCCAGAAGGCGTTGACCTCACCTTCAATGTCAAGTGTGTTTCCGCTGTATTGCCGATTGAAGCAGGTACGATCGACAAAGTAGTGATGTGGGAGGAGCTGTGGGCTTTGCTAACACATTCCTCGGGTCGCATGGCAGGCGAGAGCACTGATGGTGCAATTGGACGAGGCTACAATCAGCTGCGCGCATCGAATACCTCCTCGACCTGTGCTATCAAAAGCCGGCATTGCGCATCGTGACGCCATGCTGGAGCGGTTTCAAAAGAAATCGCCAACACTTCGAGAGGCAAGTGCCCAAGCCAGCAACCAACTCTTCTCGCTGCGCCACCCGTCGAGTGCTATCTCCTGCCACAAAGATCAGCTCGAAAAGCTTCAAACGGCATGGGAACACGCTGAAACCTCAAGCTCGGCCCCATCCCGTGATAGGTCCAAACCTTACGAGGACGCCATCGACATGGCAGTTTTGTCGGAGATATCGACGCTCGTTCTCTCATCTTTTCAGAGCGCATTCTGCAGTGGTGAGCAATCACCCCCTGAGGAAACTGTCCGTGAGTTGATGGGTGTCATCCGCGTCGCCGAGTCTGCAGTTGTGTACAAAGGGAGACAACAGCGTAGTGTTGTGCAGCGATAGCCTGAAACTCGATGACCAAACCCAAATAGCAGTCAGTGCAAATGAGCAGTGAGCACATACCACAACAGGGCGTCGCCCGGAATCGGCAGCGAAAAATGAGGACGGGAACTACGCAAAAGCATGCCAATTATGAATGTAAATGGAGAGCCACCTGCATCAAGCACACCCAAGCATGTATCGTCGTACTTCGGATGTCGGAGGTCTTGAGTTTGCCGGATCAACGACGACGGCCTCGACTACGACTGCGGCTTCGACTCTTCGAGCGGTGGCGATGGCGGCGTCGGCTGCTTTCACGATCACGGTCACGGTCACGGTCACGGTCACGATCACGATCACGATCACGATCACGATCACGATCACGATCACGATCACTGCGACTGGAGCGGCGCTCGCGTCTGCCCAAAAATGCCTCGTTAGACAGCTATAACGCACACGTGAATGAGAGGGACACTTACCGGGACTTGGAGCGAGAGCGGGACCGCGAACGTGAACGAGAGGCACGATCCCGGCGACGTTCCGATGGAGGTGATGAAGCTGGAGCTGCCCGCGGCTGGCTCCTTGTTCGCGGAGGAAGCGGGTTGTTGTTCCCACCGTTGGCTTGACGTCGTTCGCGACGTTCGCCAGCGATCTGCTCGATTTTCTTGCGGATTTGGAGGTATCCGAGGTGCAGCTTGCCACCAAAGTGGTCGGCGAGACGGCGGTCACTGTCGAAAATGCTCAAGAACGCTCCACACACGTCACAGACTCGCAGTTTCTGGTTCACGTTCTGTCCAGAGCTGAGCGTGATAGTCTTCGTGTTGCTGTCACCATGTGACTCGGCTGGCTCGGAGGTGTTCTTCGGCTCGGCTGCGACTGCTGCTGGGTCTGGTTTGAACGACCGGATCATTGCGTTCGCCTGGGCCTCGGCCTTCTTGGCCTGGAGGTCCTCGACCTTGGCCATGAGCTCCATGGACAGATCCACTTCGCCTTCGTTTCCGGCCTCTTCTGCCTTCTGCATGACCTCCTGGATCTCGGCCGTGATCTCCAGCACCTCTTTGCTGTTCTCCACGTCCACGAGCGACGGTGCGCGCTCGCCGTCCTGCTCCTCCAGACGCGTCTGTGAGCGTGCGATCTTGCGCTCGACCTCGGCGATGATCTTGACCAGGTCTCTTTCCAGTTCATACTCGTACCCGTATTCCTTAAAGCGCGGATCTCTCTCGTAGGCGGCCTTGAGCTTCGGGAGGTGGAGCTTGGCACAGTCGCGCAGATCCATCTTCGTGTTTTGGAACAGATCGTGCGGACAGAGCCCACACAGATGCCGCTTGCACACACGCTCATCGCGGAAGTCGGTGACGTCCTGTCCGGGCTTGTCACCGTCGCGGTTGCGGCCCATGAGCTCGTCCAGCAACGCCCGTTGAGCGTCCATTTTGACTGCAGGTGTGTGCGTTTCCGTTTGGGTTGCCAGGCCAACAGCTAAAGAAACCTACATGCGAGTTGTTCAGATTCGCTTCTGTGACAGGCTGGTGGGATAGTGACTTTATGTACCACCTCGGAAAAGTGACATAGCGAATCCGCGTCGGATGCTTTCTGTTCTGTTGACGTGAGGTCAGCGGAACACAAATGGAACGATAGTTTCTTTGAGAAGGCGGCTGGCGGCAGAACAATTTTGCTTGTTGAGCCAGCTTGAAGAATGAGAAACCACCAACGAAAATGTGATCCGATCACTGCGCACAGTTTGGTGGGAGTCCACTGTAGCACTCGAGAAAACAAGCGTTGGATCCGAGCTACTTCAAGCAGCCTGATGGGGATGCTGGAACGCAAACTTGGTTCCATTTCACAAAATTGGAACTAAATTTCGCAGCTGTTGGGCGTATTCTTGGCTCGGTTTGACGTTTGACCGTCTCATCACAGGGTCGGTTCAGTTGGGACATGCCATTCCGCCTCAGGTCCCTAAAACGCGGAGTGACTGACGCCCAGCCTGCGTGGCCCCCCCCTTCCTCCACAAAAGCAACAGTCGTAATCACCGGGTTCTATATCAAATCCATGCCTTGCCTCTCTAAACATTATTATTTAACGCCTTTAGAGAATCCATCCTTATTTTAGTATGCAACATGATCCAGAATTTCCTCATAAACCAACACGTAGACTATGTAAAATTAAGTTAAAAATGGTACACCTCTGGCATTGGAGACAACTGTGGTCGGAATCACTCCAAGCTCGGCAAAGTGCATGGGCCAGGTCCCCATTCGCACATTCCGCGCCTGCATCACATCCCCGTCCCAGGCGATCCACGGGATCCACGGCTCGCTGCGTGCATCTGTGTATGAGCGACCTGCATCTGCATCTGCATCAGCCATTGCAGGCGGAGGTGCTTCTCAGTGACGAGCGGGGACGCGGCGGCACGCTGCTGGAGAAAACGCCAACTCTTTCCCCACTCGACGTCTCCATGGCGGACGACACCACAGGCGACGCGGGCGAAGAACGGAGGCTCGCGAGCTACACACCCTATACGACGCCGCCATCTATGAAGAGCCGCGCGGTGCCACCGTCTGGCGTGCGAGTTGTCGTACCGACGCCTGCGAATTCGCCAACGCCAACGATTTCGCCGACGATTCCGCCAACGAATCCCAACGATCTGGGGGAAACGCTGCTGCTCATGGCCAAGATCCTCCCGTCTTCCACTGCGAATGGCTCTGTCTTCACCAAGCGCTCGCCACGGACGTCGGACTTTCCAGCGCCTGGCCACTGGATGCTGTTTGTAGCCGTGGGCTGCATGGCGGCGTGTCAATTAGCCTCCACGATGGAGTTCTCCGAGCGTCTCCAGCAGTTCATCGGCTACATTCTGCTAGCAGCCAGCGCCGGCACACTATATCTGCTGCTGTGCTGTCTGCTGTACGCATGCGACGCCACGCTGCCCTTCGGCGCGCTGCTTCTTCGGCGTTCCAACCCGTTCACGTGGCAGCGGGATCGTCTGCGGTTCTTCCTCGAGGTGTTTTCCTGGATGGCGTCCGTGTGGTACTCGTACACGACGTTCCACAGCGGTCTTCTCTCTGTGTGTGGTGGTGCACTGGCCGCCATGGTGCTGGCGTTCGTCAGTGACTTCGTTGGCGCCTACACGCGCGTGCTGGAAGCGAGACTCTACGCCAAGACCACGCGAACGCGAGAGAACGTCGTGTGGCTCAAGGTCGTGTTCTCGTACATCTGCGTCGGCTACGTGCTCACGCGCAGTTGGAGTAACCTGCAGGGCTTCCTCAGTGGAGAAATGGCCGACTTCCAGTCCATTGAAGACCTCGTGATGGCCTACTTGCTGCTCACGCTGGTCGGGATCTCCCTGATTGTCGCCAGTGAACTTCTGCTGCTATACGAGCCGACGCGCGTGGCAGGCATCATTCTCCAGTCGCGGATCGTTGATGCGAGACGCAACTGGGAGCAACACACGCTACGATCACTCGCTGAAGCCACTGCGGTGTTTAGCTCCACAGTGCTAGGGTACCAGCGAACGCAAGACATGATCCTCGCACTGCAGATCGGCACACTAACAGGCGTCGCCCTGATCTTGGCCGGTGAGACCATCTCGAGCAACGTGCTGCTATTTTCCCGACGCAATGACGAACTCCCGGCCGACCACTGGGTGAAGCTACTACCGCTGGGCGTGATGATGCTGTATTTCGTGCACCGTGTGGGCGTGGCGGCATTCGAACTGGCAGTCTCGCGCTCGTACTTTGGGTTGTGTCTCGTGTGGTTCATCAGTCTTTGTGCGGTGTCGCTGACTATCGTCGCGCTACATGATGGTGCCTTCGTGACGGCCAAGATGACTGCGTTCGGTCGGCGGTATGGTGGCCGGTTGTGCATCCTCAGTGTCACAGTCATTGCCTGCGTGATGTGCAGCAGTTGGGTAGCGGTGGCGTTCTCAACTTACTTGTCGTGGTTCTGCAGCAATCTCTCTCGGGAGTGCTGGAACGAAATCGAAGCCAAGGAGAGCCGAAAAGCAGCACTGGCGGCGTCTGTCGCTGCAGCAGCACACGCTCGCAGCTTTCAAGACACTCGCGATACACAATCGGTGCGGTACATGGATGTGCAGTCGCTGGATTCGAGTGATCGTGTCAAGAATGCCGTATTGAGGCTGGACAACGTGATGGGCTTCGTGCGCGTCAACTTCTCCAACCTGTACAAGCGTCTCAAGTGGACGTTTATTGCGATCGTGCTGCTGTCGATCGTCGACGTCCACTCGACGGTATTCATGCTGTTCAAGGACCGTGCGTACGAAGTTTCGCTCTCTCAGTTCTCGGCTGGTAATGTTTTCGTGTCGACCGGTGTTGGATACCTCACGAGCACGATCAACCACGAGCTGCGGCCCGAGGTTCTGGCTCAGACGGGATTCAAGCACTTCAAGAACAAGTGGCTCCTATTCCCGCTGCAAGCGTTCGTCGAAGCGATGGTGTTTGTCGGTGTTTTCATGGGCACCTTCGCCGCGACTTCAACGATGTTCAGCTCAATCACGCTGGCATCCATGTCAGGGATCGTGATCTCTGTCGGTGGTCAATGGATCCGATCGCGACTCCACTTGACGGTCGAGAACCAAGCGCGCTTGCAGCTGACGGCGACGTGTGCGATGGTGTTTTACGTGTTTCTCTTCGCTTGGGCTTCGTTGATCTGCCTCTTCTCCATCTACCACTACATCGACAGTATCGAGGCCGCTTTTTGTCTGGCGTCCCTCGCAGGAGTTCTCTTTTTGGCGTCAAGTGAGTTGTTTTTGCTGTGGGAGCCGACGCGCGAGATCGGCCATATCCTGCAGAGTCGAGTCACCAACGCCAAGGAAAATTGGCAGTCTGAGCCACTACGATCATTTCTCGAGCTATTCACGTGGTTTGCCGTGATTTCCGGTTCATTCGCGCTTTACGACGATCTTCTGCTAGCGCTTCATTTGGGAACATTCTCAGGCATCGCAGTTACGCTCTCGGGGGAGTACTATCGACGCAAGCGGTCGGAGTTTATCCGTTGGGATCGTGATGATGAAGGATCTCAAGAAGGAGCTACGTCGAGCCCTTCGTCGGCTTCCCCCAGTGAAAGACCACGTGTACTGCCAGTGATGTTGCTGTTCGCGTACATTGGTTCCGGAACGTTCCAATGGATCTTCGAAAACATCCGAAGCCTGGAAGTGACGTTTTTGCTCGCGACACTCGCTGGGTTTGCATTCCTGTGTGTGGCGGATTTGCTGGTCCAGTACAAACCCACGCGATGGGCAGGAATCATTCTCCAAGATCGCTTTCTTCGTGCAAAGGACAATTGGAACGAGAACCCCGTTCGGTCCTTTGTCGAAGCGGGATGCTTCTTGGGCGTCATCTACGGCAGCTACGCGATCTACGGTGATTTGATGGTGGCTACTCAAGTTGGTACAGTCTCCGGTATGCTTGTGACGCTGATCGGCGAACAAATTCGAAGCCATGCGCGTGCACTGCCGATTGGCGATCCTGACGATGCTGCGAGCGAGAAGGTTCAGGTGCTTCCACTTCCCGTGATGAGTTTGCTGGGACTTGTCGGTGCCATCGCGTTCAACATCATCTATACCCACCTGAGAAGCATCGAAGTTGCGTTCGTGCTAGCCACAGCGAGTGGTGTTGCATTCGCTCTCCTTGGCGATGTGTTTGTGATTTGGAAACCAACGCGCAAGGCTGGTCTCACGTTGCAAGACCGTGTGCTCTACGTGCGCTACAACTGGAAGATGCACCCACTGCGGTCCTGGCTCGAGGTCATGTCGTGCGCTGTCGGCTGGTACGTGTCGTACGTATTCATTTGGCGCGAAGATTTGCTCGTTGCTGTTCAAGTTGGTACTGTCACTGGTATGACGACCTGCATCTGCGACGAATTGGTCATCGAGTATCTGAGGAAGTTCGAGCAGAAGATTCTGCAAGGTGGTGCATCCGGCGCTCGCGTCAAGTAAGTTTGAGGTTTTGTTCTGCTCTAACAGCCACGTTACGGACGCTGACGTTGTTTTTGATGCAGTGCTCAAGCTGATTCGGAGTTCCTCGCGCTTCCATACGAACTTCAGTTCCAAATTGCCCACTACTTGAGCCCTGAAGATCTTTTGGTCGCGCGTGCAACCTGTCACCGTGTCAACAACATGCTGAGGGCAGAGTCTGCTCGATACTGGCTGTATGCAAGTATCCGGCGCAAGTTCGGCGGAGAGCGTCGGCGCTCAACTGACCGAATTGATGAACGCATGCGAAGTCAAGCGCGGTCGCTCATCTATGACTTCTTCAAGCTCGTCATCCCCAAGATCTTTAGTACAAGGTACGCTCCAATCAGCGATTTTGTGAAGAGGTTGCTAGTTGCTGACAACGATGTCTACAGGGAGCCTACGGATGTTCTCAAATCAGGAACCAGTGTCAGCCGCGCACTCAAGTGGGTGTACCTAAATGCCGATTGGATTCGAGCTCAAGATCTTGAAGCACTTCCAGAAGACCACGCAAGCGAGATAGTTCGGTACGTTGATACACAGTGCTTATGAAACCTAAGTCCGGCCATCCACTTATCCTCTTTCATCAGGTTCATGCCAGGTGAGAAGGCCTTTGAGGTGTTCCGTCATTTGCCCGACAAGAGCTACTTGGGAATCGCTATGGAGCGAGAGGAAGACACTTCCATCAAGCAGATCGATGTTCCCGTCGCGATCTACACCAGGATCCAGACCGACCCATTCAGCTTCGTCGCCGCAGAGACACTCTCCGAAGTCGACGCGTTTTCCAATTGGCACGTCGCCGCTGTGACGTTTTTCGCCATGACGCTCATCTTCATCGGACAATTGTCAAGCGACGTATTACGGCAGCACGTGCTGCCTGAGTCGTTTTGGTGGCCAGGCTGAATGGGTCGCGTCAATGGAGATTTTTTCCTCCGCGTGCAGAATATCCAACGCGCGAAGAGCGAAAGATCAAAACAAGTGTGGGTACAGTATCGGAGTGAAGTGTGTGACAATGACTTTGTATTCAAGCGTATCCGAATGCCGCTGTGACTCGACTGACAACAGACACCAGGGTGAGGCTGAGAATAGTATCGTTTCACGAACTCGATCAAGACAGAGGATCGAGTCCGTTTCGTAGGATCTGCAACGGCTGCGTGCCCAGTTGGCAGTTGCAACGCGTTGAAGGGTGAACTCATATACAAGACACGGGAGCCATGATGGAGCTGATCGAGTCGAGTTCGACTCGACGATGCGCAACGACGATACTCTCAATGAGGTCGGATCTTGAAGCCCTAGATCGTCACCCGCAGAGGAATCCACGGCCGCACCCCACACACCAGCGTAGCTGCCGACGAAGAGGTCATTTCAAGAAGTCGTCGCGTGTATTCGTTCTGCCATGGACTATCTTCAGGGCCACGACCATCATCTTGCTCCTCGCGATCGTGTCGCTGCAAGCAACGCAAGCCCAAACGACAGACTATGTTGGGTTTCCCGATCCGCACTACTCAATCACGCGATCGATCAAGCGGTTTTCGTGTATCGGCGGACGCAAGAATTGTCCCGACAGTGGCGAATACGTTGCCGCTGGAGGCAACCTCACACTCACAATCGTCGAGATGCGTAACCTTCCTGATCTCGACGGATTCGGACTGGCAGGCTTGACGACGGATGCATTCATTGAGGCTTCTATCGGCGACAATGTTCGACGTTCGGGCACGATCCTCAACTCGCTGAATCCCGTGTGGGCGCCGTGCCAAGAACCAGGTTGCACGTACTCGAATGACACGACGAGGGACCTGAACTTCGGTTTCCGGCCGGCCGGGACGACCATCACGATCAAAGTATGGGACGAAGACGACGGATTCGAGTTCGGTGACGATCTCATCGCAGAGATCACCGTGAATGCGATCTACTGCTCGGCGTTCACAGCACTAACGCAAACCGTGGTCAGCACCGACGATTCGGCATGGCACATGCCCCAGCAACCATTGTGCGTGGAAGAGATGTGGCTGCCGCTTGTGTCGACGACAGAAGCGTGCGAGGTGAATGGCACTGTGAGTACGACAGTGCCCTGTATGCGACTACGGATGACTTCGTTGCCATTCCAGATGAAGACGGAAGCGATTTTCGTCACAAACATCACCATCAACGGCGGCATGGGCGGGTACTTCGAGAACGTCGAGTCATGGCTGTACGGCCGTGTGTTCTCCGCGTCGGGTACGCAAATGGCGAGCTACTATCGCATGGATCGGTCCAAAGGTGGACTGCTCATCCGAACGGACAGTACGCTGAACAACCACAAGGGCAACACGTCTCTCATATCGAAGTATGGCTACGCACCGCTTGGCCGCGTTTCGTTCAACTTCGATGCAGAGCTGTTCGTGTTTCGGCGAGAAGACGACGCGGCCTCTCAGCCCGAGTGGCTAGCGACGTCGTTCGGATGGAGTGCGACGCGTGACTACGCGCAACTTGTCGGTGTGGTGGGGAGCTACCTGGCAGTTTCTCAGAACTTTACGGCTCACACGAAGAACAAGTACGGTGATGGTCTTGGTGCCGGCGTGATCACAGGCGCGAACGTTGCGCAAGACTACAAAGACAACACGCTGAGCATGTACTTCATCATCGCACAGCCCCACGAGACGTTCGACGTGATTCCTGCTGTGTACTCGAAAGAGTTCAGCCGAGAGACGTTTCTGGTACTATCTGCCCAGTTCGGACCAACTTTCTTTGCTGTCTTGGCGATGATCGTGCGGTATATGCATCGCATGAATTGGCGGATCGAGCGAGTGCAATCCTTCCTCGCTGAGAAGGTCGTAGACGAAGCAGACGACCCGCTCGTGGCTCTCATAGCAGCCACTGCAGCGAAAGACGACACCAAAAAGAAGCCGAAGAACCCGGTCGTGGCGACGAAAGATGCCACGAAAACAGCAACCTCGTCAGCGAAAGACAAGATCAAGAGCGTCCACGTGGGCCCGGACATTGTGGCGTCATTGTTCTTGTGCTACAAACAGAGTGTCGACAACGCCGAGTTCCGCCGCAACCTGTTCTACGCGTCGATGGCGATCTACGTAATCTGTGGGATTCCCTTCATGCTGCTCGTCGCGTGGGGAGTGGCAGCGATCATACTCGTGACACCCCCATCGTTTGGCTTCGGGATGATCTTTTTGGGCATCGGTGGTTTGAGCGTGACGTACTCGTTGCTTCGATGGAAGCGAATGGGCTGGCGCATGACCGACGCTGTCTTGGGTCTCTTCATGCTCGGGTTCACGTGCGCGTTCGTGTTCCTCTTCACTGCGACGTTTGCCGACCCGCGCGTCTTTGTAGGTGGCGAGAACGTCGACTTCTTTTCACTCAGTTGCGTGTTTCTCACGCTCAACATGATGCCGATGCTCTGGATCGCATTCACCAACGACGCCAAGCTTTCCAAGTCGCTGACGCAAGTGCTCGCGGTCGTCGGAGCGTCCAAGAAGGTCAACGTACTCAAGAGTAAGTTCAAGAACCTCGGCACCATGGGCCTCAAATTCGCTTCGGCCAAGACCGACCAGCAGCAGTCTCAGCAACAGCCACAAGACAAAGGAGCAGCAACCCGCAAGACGCGGAAAGAATCCGTGTTTGCCCCGCTGATGGGAGACCATTACACAGTCGAGCAGACGATTCCCGGCTTCAACCGCGCCGATATCCTCCAGAACGCGTTTGTGACGTCGTCGGAGAAGAAAAATCAAGCGAATCGACGGTACTACGGCTATGCAGTCGCCACGCTAGTGATGTACAGCATTGTCGCCAGCGTGAGGACGGCGTATCCGTCACAAGCGATCGGCATCTCAATCACGGTTCTGCTGGTAGATCTGTGCATCTACATGCTCTACCGCGGTAGCCTTTCCTGGTCGGCCGGGTACACGGTCTTCCTCATGGGAAGCGTGCGAGTGTGTCTTGCGGCGACTTGTGGCACCCACTGGATCCTCGGCCACGCGTTTCTCTACATGGTGTTTGGTACTGCTCTGTGCCGTGAGATCATCGGCAAAAACTTGCCTCGGATGAACAAGCAGGAAGCTGGTGGTGTCACTTTCTTTGGCCACGACCACACGCTGTGGAAGCACTTCGATATGTCGACGACACCCGAGTTCGTGCTCGGATTCTTGTCGTTCTTCTACGTGTTCCTGCTGCTCGCTGTGGCGTTCGGCACGGATGCGAACCACACGATCAAAGTCGCTGTGGCAGGGCAAGAGTGGCCGCTGTGGGTCTTTGGCGTGCTCGCATTCATCGTGGTGCTCTTCACTGGGCTGGCGCTTGCGACTTCGCGTGCGTTCTTTCTCCAGAAGGAACAACTCCTATCGGACTACGCGCAGCAGGTGTACCTGTTCTTCAAGGCCTTCAAGCTGCCGTTCATGCTCGCCGCTGCGTCTGAAGTGCTCGTGATCTGCTCGGGACTGTTTGTCTTTGCGTCGACTCAGTCGAGTTTCATCCTCGTGACGTCGATCTTCGGGCCACTGATCATGATGCTGTCTCTTGCCGTGTACGCGCAGTGGAGGAAAAATGACTACCGTCTCGTTATTTGGCCACCAGAGGAGGACGAAGAAGACTTCTTGGATGACGACGACGACGACTTTGACGAAGAGAAGGCTCTCGAAAAAGAGGCCGAGCTCATGCGTGAGACGTTTGTGCTACCACCTCTCAAAGGAAGAAGCACCACGACATTCTTCGACGGCAGCGATGACACTTTCAAGATGCCAGCGTTGCCTGCCAAGACTTCGTTGGCTTCCAAGTTCCTTCAAAAGAAGAACCAGCCAGTGGTAGCCGCAACAAAGGAGGAAGACGCAAAGGTAGCCACTGGAAACAGTGCGCTCCTGGCACGGGCTCGTTTAATGCAACAGCAAAACAGCAAGATGAAAGACGTTGCGGCGCTACCTGCTTCATCACCATCATCGCGGTCTTTGCCTGCGGTGACCGAAAACGACAAGATCGGTGGCCTCACAATGATACCAGCATCAGCGACGATGACTCCACCTCCACGACGCCGCTTTGCCATGCTACGAGATTTTTTCAAGGGCCGCTTGCGGTTCCGGGAGTTGTTTACGAAGGCGACGTGGCGTAAGTACCAGCAAGTCAACCACCTACTGCTTTCTCAAGATCTGTCGCCGCCCGGGAGCTCCCGAGCGTTGCTACTCAGCGAAAAAGGAGCGAACGCTCGCTCGTCGTCTACGTTGATGATGCCCAACAGCACGGACATTGATTTCGCGAAGATGTCGCTGTACGAGGCATACCGCCAGGGCTTTTTACTGCCCCATGACTACGCCACGCTCGGCTCGTTCGCGGCGCTGCTGGGCTTGATGTTCATGTACGGATTGATCATCACGTTCACGGAGAAACCCGCGTGGTTCGGCCAACTCCTTTGGGTCGCTGTGTACGTGCTCATCTTCTCGCTGTTCCCGACCGTGAAATACTTCAAGATCGCCGGGGTGACAGAGGACATGAAGTTTGCATTCGGCGCCAGTTACCTCATCGCGTGGATCTCGGGCTTTATCTTCTTCTTTGCCGTGATGAAGGGCAACGTGAACGAAGTCGAAGCGCTCGTGATCCTGTCGCTGTTGGTGTTCTACCCCATCTTCTTGCTGTTCATCGTCACGCTGTGTAAATGGAAAGACGAAGATTGGGCCATCACGCGTCCTCTCAAGCGAACGATGGCGTCCTGCGGCGGTGCCATCGTTCTGTGGATCTTTGAGATGTATGTGTACGCGGGCGTGGTCTTCGGTGGCATACTCACGTGTCTCGCACTGCTGTTCCTCTTCATCACGTTTTTCCTGGTCAAGTATGTCGAGAACGACATGTACCTCTCGCCAAAGTACCAGCGCATCGCCAACCGGATCATTTCCGCCGCCACTTTCTTTGCCGTCGTGATGGGCAGTGTGTTTGGCATGTCGTTCTTCTCCTGTCTCTCGATCGTCTTCGGCGTGCTCGTGCTCAAGTACTTTGTCCACTTCGGTGCCGTGTGGATCTTCGGCGGCCGCGAAGAAACCTCCATGTTCTATGCACCGTACGTGTTCCCGTCGTTCTCGTACAACGCCTACACGAACAACGTCGAAGACGAAAACAAAAACGTGCGGTACGTGTACATCTTGCTGCTGCTTCTGTTCGTGTGGGGAGTGAGCGGCGTCATGTTTTTCGACCCGCTGGGTTTCGGGATCGGACTCTGCAGTCTCGTGCTACTCGTGTTTGCATGCGTGACAGCGCATTTGTGTGCCGTCACGCCGGTGAAAATGGGCATCGCAGCCAAGTACATCAACGAAACGATCCTCAAGGACGCCAGCGAGGCTTCCAAAAAGGTCGCGCTCGAGCGTCGCAAGCCCTTCACTTTGGAATGCACCGAATTTGTCGAATTGGAGAAGCGTGAGAAGAAAGCGGAGCTTGAGTTTGAGGCAATTGCCTACGGTGGCGGTGCGTTCGGCAAGCAAAAGAAGAAACCCGAGATCAAAAACGAGCCGGATCAAGACCCGGAAGAGCAGCTCGACGCGAGTCGCCGAAGCAGCGGCGACGTGGCCATGGAGATCGACGCGCTGGAGCGAAGCTGCCGCTTTGAAACCCAGGACGGCGTCGATATGCCCTTGCGTGATGGCTTATTGACGCTGTCGTGTGCGATCCGTGAGATCTTGGAACAGGGCACTGGCCCATTCGGGTTCATCTACGTGGTCACTGTGATCTGGCGTGCGCTTCTCTACCTGAAGGCTCGATACTTCCCATCCAAGCACGACCGTGCGCGTGCTGCTGTGGAGCGAGCACAACAAGAAGAGCTTCTGGATGAGGAGCTGGACAGGCTGGAAAAGGGAAGCTCAGCGATCGTCACAGCCAATGCACCAGTGCGAAAAGCAGCAGCAGCAGTAGGAGGAGGAGAAGGCGTTGCTGCGGGCGAGTTCACGGATCTCGTGGGTATCTTACTGGAGCTGCCAGTGCTGGATGAAGAGCTGGACCGCCAGTTCTACGAGGAAACGCGATGCATCATCCACTTCCAGTTGCTGCTACTGAACGCCGCGGACGCTCGGCTGAGCCGCGAAAAGATCCTGTTCCAAAAGTTTCTGCGTGAGAACCGCTTCAAGCTCATGTCGAACGGCATCAACCCACCCGCCAATATCTTCAAGACCAGCTCCTTTGCGTCGATCGACATTCCGCTCGTGGCTGTGTGGCTCATCTCGCTCACTCCTGAGGAACGCGCTCGGTTCCATGCTCTCAAGGCGGCGTTCAACGATGAAATGGAGCGCATGGACGCCATCATCGACGCCGAAGACCAGCAGACGCGGCTCAAGCAGCAAGAGTTTCGTGAATACTGGAAGCCGCTGGAAGACTCCCAGTGCCGCAAGCGCATGCAGGAGTTCTACGCGCGTCGAATTCGTCGAGAAGATGAAGGTATTCTTCAGTCAGAGCTACAAAACCAAGACGAGGCGCTGGTAAACGCCCAAGAGGCGATTCTTGAGATCGAGTCGGGCTACTCGTGCGTGTCTGGAGACTATGGCCGCGCGCTGCAGTTTGTGGACCGAGAGTTCCCTCCGGATGCCACGTCGATTGCGAACGTCGCGTGTGAAAACGAGATCGCAGGGTGGCAGGTCTCCACGGCCATCAACGTCGTCGCCGGCCTGTTCGACGGTGGCACGGACCCGGACGACGTGAATATCGGCAAGCTGAACGACTCGTGGCTGCTCAGTGCCATCAGCATCATCGCTGCCTCGGGCGGCGTGGACGATGGCAAGGTGGACGCGCTGATCGACAAGATCTTCATCACTAAGCAGACGTCGCTCACAGGCGCCTACGCGCTGCGGATCTTCAAGAACTGCCAGTGGGAGACTGTGATCGTGGACGACTACTTCCCAGTTCTCAGTGACTCGTTCAAGGCCACGCCATGTGCGGGGGCTGCGTTTGCCCACAGCAACGACTTTGAAGAACTCTGGGTGCCCCTTCTAGAGAAGACGTTTGCCAAGTACTACGGCGGGTACGCTGCGCTCGAGCAAGGCGGGTACGTCCACCACGCACTCAAGGAGCTCACGAGCTACGACTCGGAGGAGATTTTCCTTGCCAAGGCCTCGAGGGGCACGCTCAAGCAGACGCTGTGGAAGCAGCTTCTCAAGTACAAGACCAACAAGTTTCTCATTGGCGCAGGCACCATCACGAGCGAGAACGCCGACACCGAGATCCTGGACACAGGGCTGGTGTTCGGAGCCTGCTACGTTGTGTACGACGTGCGGGAGCTGGACGGCCACCAGCTCATCAAGCTGCGGAACCCTCCGGGCGACCACGCCGAGTGGAAAGGAGACTGGAGCGACCATTCCAAGCTCTGGACGCGGCGTCTGAAGAAGCTGCTGCAGTGGAACGCCGACGCCGACGACAACACGTTCTGGATGAGCTTTGACGACTTTTGCCACGCGTTCCGCAGTCTGTACGTGTGCAAGTACTACGATCCGGACAAGTGGCCTGTGTACGTGCGTCACGGCGAGTTCAAGGGCGAGACAGCGTGTGGCTTGCCGACTCGCCACAACCCAGGCTGCACGCTCGAAGGCAACCCGCAGTACGCACTGATCGTAGCTCGTCCGACCGAGGTCATGATCACCGTCACGCAGGTGGACGTCGCTGGCTTAGCCCCAGTGGACGTGCTGCCCATATCCGTGTACATCGTCGCCCAAGGGCTCCGTAAGGACCGTGCGTACCGAGTCAAGCACCTGGACAAGCAGCTCGTGGTCGCCCACAGCGGCGAACCGAGTCGGCAGCGAGAGATCCGCATCCACTGTGAGCTGGAGGCTCGCTCGTACACGGTCCTGGTGGCTGCCTACAAGAAGGGCATGGAAGGCCCGTTCAAGCTCACAGTGCAGACCAACTACCCGGTCGAGATCGACCAGATCTGGCCGGCCGTGTGGAAGGACGGCAGTGGCGGAGGCGGTGCGCTAGGCACGGCCGGCACGATGGCCGAGAAGATGGCCACCAAGGTGCTAGGCAGCGTGGCGGACTCGTCGGCGATGGCCAAGATCATGGAGAAGAAGAAGGAGCTCGTGGGCAAGCTGGCGGCCGGGGCGGCCGTGGTGGATCACGTCATGCGGGACGAGGAGACGATGATCCGCGAGGAGCTGGCGAACCAGCAGAAGCAGGGAGAGGAGGACGAAGCACGTGAGGCGCTGGCGAATGGCACGAAGAAGAAGAAGAAGACCCAGGGGGATACGGAAGGTAAGAGCCCGTGGCTCGAACAGTGGGACGACGCCAACGCCAAGCCGTTCTACTTCAACAGGCAAACGGGCGTGTCGTCGTGGGAAAAGCCCGCCGACTTCTAGATACAGGACGTGTCGATACTGTAGCTCTCCATGTATTCGTGTTTCAAGTTTTACTACTATGCTGTTGACTGAGGAGATCCATTCACGCCGAGAAGATACCGCGATGCACTTCGTTGGCGTTTGTTGGAGGTTTTTCGTTGGTGTTTTGTTGGTGTTTTGTTGGAATGACGTGGACGGATGACGGGGGGATTTAAGCGAGTTCGACGCTCTTGCCGCTGGCCTGGCTCCACTTGAGAAGCGCGTCCAGCATGGTCTGCTTGTCGGCGGCGCCCGTGACCAGTACCTGCTTCTTCTCGATGTCGCACTGGACGCCCTCAACACCTACACGAAGGAAGAAGCAACCGGAAACGTCAGTATCTCAATGGGTGTGGGGGCGACGGCGATGAAAACGCCATGAGGATGTAGCGCACGTACCAGGGATCTTGGTGAGGATGCGGGTGACGGCGCTCGAGCAGCCATCGCACGTCATGCCAACCTTGAACTCCGTGACAGCCATGTTGATTTAGTGTGGGGGTGTGGGGTGATGCTTGCAGGTCAGATTGCCGAGTGATGTGGAAAGAGAGTGCGAAGGAAACTGGATCCGCTCCCAAGTCAAGTGGGGGACAGAGGAGCGGATGAGCGGACGCACAGGGAACCCTACCCGCTATCCACGAGGCTAATAAAGATCCAGTTGGTTTTGTTGGCGCGGTTGTCAGCAAGCACACGCCGCAATGCAAGACGAGCGCTGGATATCAGCGTGTGCTGTCTGGAGACTACGGACGGAAACTCTGGATCGTGGAGATCCAGAGACGCACTTCCTGAAAGAGCTTTTTCGACCGTTCGCTGCTCCCATGCGGTTAGTCTCGTTCGGTTGAAGACGCAATTGTTGACAGGGAGGTTAATGCAGATGTGGACGCATAGAGGACTCGCTCATGCACCATGCATCATGCATTGCATGGTGCCGACATCATCACATGCATCGCCACGTTGCAAGCATCCATCATCCATATATGTTGCCTACAGTACATGAGACTCCCTCTGTTCGACGGAGGGTTCGCGAAAGTCAAATTAGCTTAGTCTATGGACCAGTTCATTCTTCCTCTGAAAATGCATGCACATTCACCTCTGTAACTGCATGCTTCGCGCCAACCCGCGCGGCTCTTCGAATCAACAGACCGAACAACCTCCTCTCAACGACCATGGGCGGCAACTACTTCGACATCAACGGCATCCTCGCGGGCGACGAGCGCGTCAAGTGCACGTTCCAGACTGACGCCATTGACTGCGCGTACTTGGATCCGAGCTGCGTGGGCGACGATCTCAAGAGCGGCGCGGCCGTGGAGCTGCCCATGTGGCTGGCTGAGCCGCTCACGCTGCGTGGTGATGTGGCTATCGAAGTGCCGTCCTTCCTCTCACAGCGCTTCCGCCGCATCATGAAAGCCGGACCTGCGTCTGTGAACCTGCGCGAGTTCTCTCCTTACTTCTACGAAGTCGCCAAGCACGTCATGCCGCTGGTCGACGAGAGCGAAGGCAAGGAGATCGACGAGATCCTGCGGCTCGCGTTTGGCGGCGACCGCTACCGCGAGATCCTCAACAACGCAATGAACTCGATGAACGAAGACACGACCGAGTTCACGCGCAAGCTCACTGAGGAGGAGAAGAAGCTGTTCCAGTCGGGCGTCTTCGACAACAAGGACTTCATGCACTGGAAGGGCCGCCACGCCGACGTTATCTCGGCCGCCGCCATCGTCGAGCGCTCGTCCAAGCGCCGTAAGTTCTAATCCAATCTCGAAACACTTTTATCCAAATTCGATTTTGTTTCGAAGTAGTTTAGTTGGTATTTTTTTACTGGAAAGAGGCGGAGAGAAGAAATGTTCTGCGGCGACGATGGAGGAGACAAACTGCCAAAACTAAAAGAAAAGCGTACTGCGTGCGCACAGGAGAACAGGTTTGCGTCGGACAGTGTCGTCGTGGAACACTTGCTCCACTGATAACGACGACGACGGCAGGTCGGACCGTCGACTTACATGACGGCCGACAGCGGCTCGTAGACGCGGGCCTGCTGCTGGTCAACATCGTGGACGAGATCCAAGTCCACGTGGACGCAGAAGAGTTCGTCGCTGCCCTTGGTCTCACCGGCCGTGAGCTTAATCTCGTAGTTCCCCTTCGGAGCTATCGACGGCAGGTTCACATCCACCTTCAGGTCCGAGAACTTGCCCGGCGACATAGGGCACTTGAAGCCGTGGACGTCAATGTGGCCCAGGCCCAGTGGCAGCGGCACGTGGGTTTCGCCGCAGATCTGGCCGTTGTGGCCGAAGACACGCTCGCCGGCCAGTGTCACGTCCAGACGGAACGTGGCGGCGGTGAAAGCCTTCTTGATGTCGCCGTTGCCGAAGAACGTGACCGGCTTGCCTCGCTTTGGCGCCGTTGGTGTGATCTCCAGCTGGTCGAAGACCACCTCCGACTTGGTCTTGTCGCCGCACTGCGTGATCTTGGCCGACGAGCCAAGAGGCTTCACCTCCACAGTCGTGGTGTTCTTGATGAACGACGTACGGAGGTTTGGCGAGCTCTCATCCTTCTTGATGACCGATGCGAATGGGTAGCTTGGCACCATCGCGATGCCGCACTGGCCGTGGGCACCAACCGCCTCACGGGACATGCGGATGTATCCGTTCTCGCCCCACTTGTCACCCCACGAGTTCTTGACCTTCCAGAACTTGGCGCCTCCTTCCTCTCCGTAGCCCACAGCGAGGACACCGTGGTCAAGCTGAGTGCCGCACTTCTTATCGAAGACTCCCGACTTGTAGAACTGGAACTCCTTCTGGTCGGCTTCAATGGCAACCGACACTGGCTGCTGAGAGACCGCAGCCTTCAGCTGCTGCTCGTCGTTCGGGTCAACGTCCTGGTAGCCAGTGACCTTGACGACGGCTTCGCACGTGCGGCAAACGCCCTGCTTGGCCTTGTACTCGTAGTCGTCCTCCGTGCAGAGACCCTTGTGGTTCTCAATCCACGAGAAGGCGTGGTCCATGAGACCGCCGTTGCAGCCCATGTCGCCGTTGTCATCACAGTCGACGAGCTCTTGCTCCGAGAGCGAGAGTAGCTTGCCACTCGCCACAAACGCCGCGCCTTCCACCGCACCAGTCGTGGAGAACGCCCAGCACGAGCCGCACATGCCCTGGTTCTTGACTGGTGTGACACCGCCCTTTCCGACCCAGTCAAGCGCCTCCGGCGCCTGCACGTGCTTCAGCAGACCCGATGGCTTCTGGCTCAGACGCTTCTCAACGTAGTCCTTCGGCAGCTTCAGGCCCATCATGCGCTCCTTGAACTCCTCAAAAGTCAGGTGCGAGAACTGGTTGTGGCCGAGCGAGAAGCTCCACTTGTTCTCGCTGTTGTGGCGCGAGATGAACAGGTCGTTGGCGATGTAGTTCTCCAGACGACGTGCATACTCGAGCGCATCGTTGGCGAAATCCATCGAGTGCTGCGACAGCCACGACGCGAACTCGTGCTCATACTCCTGCAGCGACTTAGCGTCGGCGGACGACGAGCCGACAGCGAGAAAGGCGGTCAGCAGCGCCGTCGTCGTAACACTTGGGATAACACGCATCTTGATACGACAACGGTTCCGGGTTCTTAGTTCTTGCTCTGGCGGCTTGGTCGCCGCTTTGGATCTGACGGTTGCTCGATCCAGAGTTTTGTTCTGGGTGAGCAAGAGAACAAGGGGGAGCGGCAGACAGAGAACAAAACCCAAAACACCTGGACCCGGGCGGTTGAAGTTCATGGATGTTAAGGTGTCACACTTCGTCTTAACCTCCACCCTCTTTCCATACAAAGTCGGTCATTCGGCGACGAGTTGAAATCGATGTGGAGGTAAGTGGAGGTTAAGGGGCGTTACAAAACGAAGTCCGCAAAACGGTTCTTCGGCCTTCGACCAATCAGATCGCGTCAAACCGCGAACGCCAACACTTCTGGTTTTCTTCCACTTCATTCACTCTTCCAGCCCGAATACAAGCCTCCCCACTCCTCAGACTCCGATTCCCTTCTGAGTCTGAGACCTTCTTCCACCTTCAAGCAAGTTCAACATAACCGACGAGCCCTTCACTTCCGACTGAACTTCCGCTTCACCATCTCTAAGCATCAGCCCCTAAAGCGTTCATTTCGCACGCGGCTCTTGGCTCCCTCAGCACCGCTGCGCAACCACGACCATCCCCAACGTGTGCGCCGTGATCTTGCCGTCCCAACCGTGTGTCTTTTGACCCACAAGGCCCGAAACCACGTCGGAAATCAGCGTCTTTTGAAACGTCTTCTTCACGCTGCTTCAACCCACACACCGCAGTGCTCACAAAACCACCGAGAAGCAATCAGCGGCATGCAGCCCACGCCCGCTGTCTCTCGCCGCCGCTCGCTCGCTAACCTCACGCCGGAGCGCCGCGCGACGTCGCTGTCGCCGCGATGGAAGAGCCCCAAGGCCACGCCCTGGACGACCGTGGCTTGCAAGCCCGTGAGCCGCGACGAGCTGCTCTGTCCGATCTGCTTCGACATCCTCTGCTTCCCCGTGACGCTCCCCTGCGGGTGAGTTGTTTGGATCTACAAGCGTCGCTGATGTCACGATGGTATCTAACATGACTGTGATGGTCCGATAGCCACAACTTTGATCGGGGCTGTCTGCTCACGGCCTGGGAGCACGAGCCACCGTGTCTACAAGCCACTGACGCGCTAGGCGACCCACACGACGATCCTCACAGCCACGCGTGTCCGCTGTGTCGGCAGCGCACGCCATCGGCCACAGCAAGCCATCTCCAGGTGAACCTCGTGCTCAAGAAGCTCATCGCCATGCAGTTCCCAGTGGAGATCCAGGGTCTCGAGTGCGAGGACAAGTGCCGCGGCTCGTCATCCGCCTCGCTGCGGACAGCGCCGTCCCAGCGACGGCGTCGCACGTGGCGTACGGCCGCGTCGTTCTTCTACGTGTGGCTAGCGTCCGTGACCGAGCCGCCGGGCTTCGTGCTGGCCGTGCTGCTGCTCATGAGCCTGCTGGCCATCGCACTGACGCCGCAGCAAATGCTGACCAACCCGACGACGCTGCCCACGCTGTTCGAAGGCCTGGACTGCGTCATCAACGCGCTGCTGCTGACTGTGCGCGAGATCGGCTTCCACATGGACCAGCTTGACCAGGTCTGGCCCTGGATGCAGGTCTTCTCCTTCATCCTGTAGCATTCGTCCTGCGTAGAATCCAGCTTGTGTCGTGTGAGGGGGATCTCTCCATCCATCTATGTATTCACTTGGTTGATCCCCCCCACACACTCGAATGAAAGAGAGAGAGAGAGAGAGAGAGAGAGAGAGAGAGAGACTCTTTACAATACTTTATACAGTCGGATGCCCACCCACACTCGGCGATCGAGTAGCTAGTACCGCAGCGAGCAGAAGCACGCAACGCCGGCCTTGATCCAGTACTCCTGGTCGCAGAACAGGACCTGCGCGTTGGTCTCGGACACGAGCGAGTTGCGCCAGATCGTCTTCTTCTTGGCCGGGATCTCGATCCACATGACAAAGTTGGTCGAGTGGCCCGTGGTCGACAGCGTGCCCGTGCGCGTGAGGATCTTGTACACGGGACACCGATAGATTCCTTCTTTCGGCGGCTCGCGGTATGGCTGCGGCAGCAAGTGGATCACAGGCATCTTGGCGAACAGCTCTCGCGGCAGCGGGTCGTCCAGTGCCTGGGTCTCCTTGTTCCACCGCGAGCCTTCGATGAACAGTCCGTACGTGTAGCACCCGTTCTCGGGCTTGCTCGTGAGCTCGTGGACATCCTGTGGCAGCATGAGGAACTGGAAACTCAGCGAGTCGATGGGCAGCTTGTACCTGCGTGCGTGGTTCTGGATCGTGCCCGTCATGAAGCCCTGCGGGAAGAAAAAGCCCGAGATCCAGAACACGGACGGGATGCCGTGGTCAATCCACTTCTGGATGAACTCGAGTCGGTCCAGCAAATCTTTGACCCACGGCGAGAGCGGCTTGAGCGACGGATACGCTCTGCCCTCCCACACAGTCGGCACTTTCTGGTCGTACAGCGCGTTGCCCATGGCTTCCAGCTCCGCAGACATGACCACGAGACCCTTGAGGCCTTTCTGGACGAGCTTCAGCGTGGAGCTCATGACCACGAGCAGCTTGTTGAACCGCTCCACTTCTTGGGCCAGCACGGTGTTCATGGACTCGGAGTAGCTCACTGGGTACTTGGCCTGGACGTGTTCCAAATCAAACGTACCAGGCAGCTTGCTCTCGATGGACTTGGCCGTGTCGGCGATGATGTCTTCACGTGACTTGCCAGCACCGGCACTTACACGCGGCTGCAGCGAGAGGATGATATCAAACGCCTCGTACGTTTCCGACTGCGCACACGTGATGTTGGCGTTTTCGTGCATGCCAAACACCTCGGGCTCTGGGTTAATGGGCAGCGAGTTGATGTACTCGACGTAGCTCTGGTACGGCCGGTCGTTGTCGCCCGTGAGGGAGAAGTAGAGGCCACTCTTGGAAAACTTGTAGCCTTCCTGGAGGATCGTGTCCTTGAAAAACGTCATGAGGATCACATCCGACGTGCGCATGTCCTTGTCGTCCGTGATACGGCCGCCGTAGTTGATCGTCGAGGTCATCACCTGCAGCACGTCGAACGGGATCTGGTCGTACGTGTCTAGGAACAACTCGAGCTGGGCCATGGAAATGTCGAGATCGGTCTCGTTGAACTGGTACGGGATGTTCCAGCCCAGCGCGCCGAAGCGCTTCCGCTCACACACGATGGCGTGGTAAAAGCACAGCCCGAACAACAGCTTGCGGAAGACTTGCGGCTTCTTGGTCACGCTGAGCCGCTGGTCGTTGAGCTTGTAGTACGTGTTCTTGAGGTTGGCTCGGAGGCCCTTGGGCGCTTCCTTGGTCATCTTCACGCCGTCTTGGAGCACAGACGCAGGGAACTGCGGCGTCGGCATACTCGTGAGCCAGAGGCGGAACTCTGGGTGCAGCTTGCTGCCGTCCAGCTCTTCACAAATGCGCTCAAGCTCCGTCATCCAACTCAACGCCAAGTGGCAGTTCTGGAGCAAGACCCACTCGCCCTTGGACGTGCCGCTCTCAATCATCCTGGCCGCGATCACACCTTGGCCTTGACCCAACGCGATTGACTTGAGCTTACTATCCATGCCCACACTCACAGCAAATGTGTGGAGGTCTTTTGCTGGATCCGAGCCTTGAGAAAGCACGAAGATGAGCGGAGTCGTCGGCGCCGAGTCCTCGAACGTGTTCTTCAGATCAAACGGCGGTGGCTCAATGAACTCACGGCCAAGCTTCTCGCTCACGAGGTTCTGGATACCCGGCATCATCTTGTCAGGTCGAAGGACTCGCAGAATACACAGTCGCTGGAAGGCGTCGAGTGTCTTCTCTAGTATGCCTGGAATGGGCTGGTTTTCTGGCTCGGTCGAGTCGAAGATCTGGTGGAAGTCGTGGACGTGGGCCTCGAACTCACTGGCGAGCAGCGAGAAGTTGGGAAACGTCGACAGCGCGCAGATCTCGTTCCACGCGTACGACTCGAGCCACCCGGCTGCAGGGTTCTCGGCCTGGATCGCGCCGCCAGCCGCCATGCCCGAGATCAGGAACCGCCACTCTCCTGGATCCACTTCGTCGTTGCCCTGCATGATCTTGATCGTGAGCAAGAACGAAAACAGCAACTTGTGCTTCTCGAACAGCGACCGGCAAATGTTCTTGTACACGGAGTACGTGAAGAAGTCGTTCAGGTTCTTGAGTCGCTGGTCGAGAGCCGACGCCGGCTTGGCGGACTGGATCCCACGCACAAAAAGACTCGTGAACCACGTGAGCGAGTACTGGTACATCGGATCCACAAGTGAAAGATCCGCGATACAAAAGAACAGCAGCGCTGCTCGGAACGCCACCGGCCGGTAGCCTTCACTTCGCGCGTCGATCTCCTTCTCCGTCTCCTCGGCTTCTTTCATCTTGGCCATCACAACCGCCGAGGTCTGCTTGGCACTCGCCAGCGTCTCAATTAGGTTCGTATCGTCGAGGATGTTGCCTTCCGAGTGTGACAGCAAGTACAGAATCTGGTTCTCGATCTCGTACAACTGCCGCTTGCCTTCAGCATTGGACAGCACGAGTTCGTTCTTCTTGGCTGCCAAGTCGGGCATCTCTTTGAGCACGACGACACCCAGTAGCTGCTCTTCCAGACCCTTCATGGTGATGGTAAAGTTGAGTAGACTCACTTTCACACAGACCTCCGGTGCGTAGTGAGGGTTCGCGAGCTTTGTGGTCATGTAGAAGCGGAACGAGTCGTTGTACGGGATGATGTTTTCACCCAAGCGGATCATATCCTGGCCGCTCTGCTTGAACGTTTGCTGTAAGAGCACGGGCTCCAGCGCGGCGTCCAGTTCTTCGCTGACGTTTTCCAGCAGAACCCACTTGCCAAAGCGAATGCCGTTTTCCAGGTTTCGCAGGAAGTTGCGATCCGACTGCTTCACGACGTCCATGCCGTTCTCGCACAAGATCTTGTCACGACCGAGGTTCTTGATGAAGCGGTTGGCTTGGCCCTGCGGGTCAATGAGCAGAGGCCACCGACGAGCTCTTGACATGATGATGCCGTTCTGGGTCGACACTGTGTCCGTCGGGAGTCCTGCGATCTGCCACGCGCGTAGCTTCACCGGATCTTGCAGCGTGCGGATGATGTCGCAGCCGTGCGAGTGGGGCACCTGGAACTTCACGAGCGCTTCGTGCCACGAAGACACCATCTTTTCACGGAACTCGGCTGTAAATGCGCCGAGGTACGAGATCGTACCTGCCGACACGAGCACATCGCCTGTCAGGTTCGCGTAGTCCTCTTGCAGCTGAGCGACTGTGTCTTTCCAACGTGCCTCTTCGCCTCCGAGGCCACCGATCAACGTCTCGGCGTTCTGCAATTGGACTTGACACTGAATGACCTTGGAAGCGAGCTCCTCCTTCTTCGTCACTGCACCTCGGTAGGAACGTTCCAGCTCAGCGAGGCGGTCGCTGACCTGCTGCAGGTTGTCCTGGGCGCCCTTGAGGATCGCAAGCGTCGCATCGAGCTCTTTCTGGGCTCCGGCGAGCGCCATTTTCTTGGGCTCGACAGCTTTTGCCACGAAGTGGTACGTGTACATTGCTCGTGCCCACATACAAATCGCAGTACACGCCTTGGAGGATTTCTCGATGGCTTCTGGTGTGAAGTTGGGGTCTTCCATGTACGGCGTGACTTTGGTCACGATCGCGTCGGGGATATTGTCCTTATCGAACGTCAGCAAGCTCTCCATGAACTTATTGGCGTTGGAAAGCACAACCTTCTGCGCCACTTCCCAGTAGTCGTTGATCTTCTTGCCGGGACGATCCGGGTCGGGCTTCTGGACTGGTTTTTGGCCAAACAGAATGCTCACGACCTCCATCGTGAGCTTCACACCGGACGGCGGGGTCTTCAACGCCTTGACTTCATCGATATCGGCCTTTTTCAACTTGTTCAGACACTCCAAAGCGGATTCAAGCGCTGGAAGAGCAGCGTCAAGATCTCTCTGAGCAGAGTCGGCAATCTCTTTCGTAGCTGCTGCCTTGACACTGGCTGCTGCCTCTTCCTTCTCGACAGTGGCCTTGGTCTCATCAGCTTCGGCGCTATCCTTGGCGATTTGAACCATCATCTGCTCGACTTCGATCTGTGTGGCGGCGAGAACGGGCTGGAGCTCCACGAGTTCCGTTTGCATCGTTGCCACAATCGCCTTGGTCTCCGATAACTTGTCGACACCGTTCTGGAGACGGCTCTTCATGGTGTTGACCTCTTCTCGCTTGGAGACCAGCACCGACTTGAACGTCGACAACAGCTCCAAATAACTTGTCGGCGTGACGTAGAAGTATCGACGCAGCGTGTTGTAGAAGTCTTTCGACGAGTGTTCCACACTTTGGTGAATGATCTTGAACGACTCCACGAGCGCCGGAAGAGCATTCCCCAAGTTCAGGTTGCCGTCACTCAAGATCGCCGTCGCCACCGAGTTCAGAGCCTCAGCAGGCCACTCACTGAACCAGTCGATCGTCGAACAGTTGACCAGCGACGGGAACATTCGCAGTCGGTCTCGGAAGAGAGCACCGATCGGACTCATACAGATCACCAAGTGGATATTGCGGCGCACGCGGTTGATGTACTGCTGGAAGATGTTGGTTTTCGTGGGCGGGATCTGCTTCTTCTGGCATTCGATACGACACGACGTCATGATCTGGTCCAGATCCTCGGGTCCGTACAGATTCGGCACGTTGCCCGAGTTCAGCACTCCATTCAGATCTTCGAGCATCGTCTCGTTTACGACCTGGACGTCCGAGAACAAGAACACGACTGGGAGATCCTTGACTCCAGCCAGCAGAAGACACTTCTTCACGTCATCACGCCACTCTGTCATCCCGTAGCCCTTCACGATCTCGACTTGGAAGCACTTGTACCCGGCCATGTAGGTTGCCAGCTTTGTGAGACTCTGTCGACCACTGCCACCGACTCCGAGCAACAGCGCGTTACCCATGGGCTGTCGAATGATACGAGAGATCCGCGAGACGTGCTCGACGGCGTCCATGAAGAGCACGAGCGACATCGGTGTCTTGCTTTCGGCATTGTAGTCGAGCAGGTATTCTTCGATGATTCCGAGCACTTTGTCGACTTCGACGACTTCTTCGTAGATGCGAGGGTCGGCTCCAGGCACCAGGTAGTCCCCGTAGATGAGGTACTCGTTCTTGACGATCTTGTTGTAGTCTGTACCAAAGAACTCGGCGATCGAGCGGCGCATGAGCTGCAAGAACCAGTCGTGATCCTGCTGGGAGATCATTCGATCTTCAAACACGCGCTTGCATTCATGGAGCCAGAGACGAATGAGTCCATCTGGGTCAGGTATTTTGCGGCTGTCACCCATGAGCACGCCCTGGAAGACCTTGGCGAGGTCCCGCAAGTTGAACGTGTAGTGAGACTTGGCTGGCGTCGGCAGCAGCTCACGACAAATCGTGCTGTATACTTTGATCGAGGAATTGACCATGCTCTCGCACAGCTTGCCCACATCACTCGCAAAGCCCGAGAGGAAGTTACTGAGGATCGTGCTGAAGATGGCCTTCTTGCTGTCATCGCCCAGCTCAGCGTAGCCGATGACGTTGAAGTGGCGAACAATACGTGGCGTGATGGGGTTGCGACCGCCACCAGGAGGGCCCATGGACGCCACAAACTGGACGTCGATGATACTTCTGAACACCAACAGCTTACGATCGTACCAGCCACCCTGGTCGAACCACTGGCGGATCAACTCCAGCGGCGGCTGCGCGAAGTACTTCTCACGCTTGGGCATGTTGAGATCATCGACGTACACGATGTACTTCTTGCCGGCAGGCGGGCCGTAAACACCCTTCCGTCGCTTCTCCATCTTCGAGTCGAGCATATCCTGCGTTTGATTTGCAGACGTTTGAGCGGAAAATGCGATTGGCACAGGAATCACCGAGTCAGCTGGAAGAGACATGACGTAGCGTGTGATGTTGACCGTCTTGCCCGTACCAGTGCCACCCACCATGAGCACGTGCTTGTTGCAGCGCATGAGATAGTCGAGCAAGAACGTGTTGCGGACTGAGTCGGCCGTGGGCACGACGATATCGGCAAACGACGTGTTTGGCGGGACCTTGTACGCTGTGATCGTGTCCATCCATAGCATCCACTTGTGGTCCTTCATCGAGTAGCAGTAGTCGTACACGAGTCCTTGCGGCGGCATCAGCGGGTGGGCGTTGTTTGCGACCATCTCTCCACGCAAGTAGCTGTCGAATTTGACACGCCCCGCATCGTTTGTCGTGGCACCAACCGACCACACGAGTGCAAAGATGAACAATGGCTCGACGTCGTTCTTGAACTGAGGACCTGGCTGCTGCACCTCGCCACCATCGAGCTTCTCGCGGTACGGCTCCAAGTAGCAGTCCAAAATGCTCATGAGACTCTGCGCAAGGTTGTTGTCCATCGTTGGTACGAGCTCCGTCAAAAACGAGCGCATAAACGTGACGCTCGAGTACAGGTACATGTCGAAAAGCTTCAGGAAGAGGTGGCCGAACATTGCAAGCGACTTGGGTAGAGCCTCGAGCCACGAATCCACTAACGGAGCCAAGCCCAACGTGCTCGGCTCCATGTACACCATACCCGTGCGGCTCACGGTCGCCGGCGACGCCACCGAAAGATCCTCGACTTCGAACATCATCGTCATCTGGTTCGACATCTGCAGCATCTCTCCACTGTTGAGACAGAGCTTCTTGTTATCATCGAGCACAGTGTTCATGTTCTCGATCCAAATAGCATCGACAGGCCCGTCGAAGATGATCCATTTGCGGTCTGGTTTGGTGCAGCTCGACGCAGTTCGGTAGAGCGTCGACAGGATACCATCCTGCCACTCGTGCGTGTTAGGATCGAACTCGCCGTAGAGTTGGCCCATCGTAATGGACTTGGGATTGAGCTGGTACTGGACGACCTTTTCGTACGCGAAGCCAACTTCTCCACGGATCTTGAGCTCCGTCAGCGCGTCTGCAAGCACTCGGATGTTGCACGACTTGCCACCTCCAGTAGCACCGACCACCATGAGACCGTGACGGACGACGATGGTCTCGTACAACTGGATACACTTGGTCAGGAAGTATGGTACTGGCTGCAACCCGTTTTTGTGGGTCTTGAGCTTGATCACGCTAATCAAGGCGCCGTAGTCGAGGTTTGGGCGCTGCTTGCCCGGGAACAGATCGCTGATGATACCGTTGAAGAGCGGGATATCGTGGGCAAGGAATTTCGGCAAGTTGACGTCCTGCAGAGCACGTAGCAGCAGCACATCCTCATCCATATCCGGGTCGTCACGCTTAAGGTTACCAGCAGCCGTGATCACTGTCTTGACAGCACGCATGCCGTAGTCGTAGTGGAATTGAGACGACAACTGCTCCGAACACAGCTTGAACGTTGTTACCATCTTCGCTCCGAGCGCGCGAGCGTCAGCAAACCCGTAGGCGAAGAACATGATCTCACCAATCAACGCGTAGTCCGGCACCATCATCGCCACTGGCCGGAATAGTGCGGCGAGCGAATCGGGGAGTTCGCTACGACCGGCGTAGCCAGGATTCATGGTGATGAACACACCAAACTGGTCACTGAGCTTGATATCCGAGCCTTCGAATACGATGCGCGTGTCTCCACGGCGAATACCGAGCTGCAGCGTGATCACTTGCTGGCCCACGACCGACAACACCTCGATATCGATACGGTTGAACTCATCAAAGCACGCCCACGCGCCACACGAGGCCAGGCCCTTGAAGAACTTGCCCATTGCAATGTAGTCGAGACCGTCGGAGCAGTTGAACACGACACACTGCTTAGCAAGAGCCTTCGCCAAGTCTTTGGTGGTCTCCGTCTTGCCAGTACCAGCCGGGCCAGCAGGCGCACCACCGAGGATCATCTGCAACGCGCCCATCAGCGTCAAGTAACACTTGTCCGTGAGCGGTGTGATCACCAAGCGGAACGAGTTACCCAAGTACTCGTAGCCGTACGGACGCCGAGATGTCACAGCCTGGACCCACAAATCCTTTTCCCAGTAGTACTTGAGCTGCGAGCTCCACAAGAAGTCGCCCTTTGACTCGACGTTGTTGTCCACAAGCTTGCGAGTCACATCACGGGCGTGGACGTCAATGACAGTCAGCGCACCACATGTGATTCGTGCCATGCGGCCCAAGTTGCCACGCACGAGTTTGACCATGTCTGCGAGCTGGCCGAGTTGTCGCGTCATCATGTTGCTGACACCTTCCCGTCCCTGACTGTCCATCGCCTCCTCCATCTCACGGGTCCAGTGCATTTGGCTGCCGTTCAGCACGCACATACCTGGCCACTTTTGGATCCACAGCGAACGATCCAATTGCGTGTAGTCGAGGATCGCACGCTCCATGGAATCTCGAATAGAGACCTTCATCATGCCTTCGACTTCGGACATCCAGTGCTCGACGTTTTTGTTTTTCGGGTCAATCTGGGTCACGAACTGGACTCTCTCGCCTTCCGCCGAGATCATGGCGCTAATGTTGAGGTCCTCCTCAAACGTCACTGCCACGATGCCTTCAAAACACTTCTTCAAGTGGGGCTGCACAAGCTTCACGTCCTTGGACTCGGACAGAATCGAGAGCAACTCGTCGTTCGACAAGAAGTAGAATCGTGCAAAGGACGACCGCTTCACTTCCAAGTAGTCGCTCAATCCCTTCTGCACGAGCTCCAGGAAGATGTTGGACTCCTTGAACTTTTCCAGTAGCTTGGGGTTCTTACAGAACTCGATGGCCTTTGGTTTGGACTTGGCCGACGCGAGCGTTTGGCGCCAGTTCTTGTCAACGGATGCGAATCGCTTTCCTTCGGCCGGAAGCTGCTTGTTGATATCAGGGGACTCAAAAATGGGCTGCAAGTACAGCCAGTTGCGTTGCACCGCGAGCCACTCTTCGAGAACTTCCGACACAAGCTGCAGCGTCGCGTTCCAGTCGGTGATCTCTTCTTCGAACGGACCCTTGAACGATGAAAACATCATCGCCTGCGTCATGGTCACGTGCTCGTCCAAAACGACCTGGATTTCGTCGACGCCCTTGATCACGTACGTGCCCGTCTCACGGTACGAAATGATCTGAAGATCGATCTTCTCCCACGCAGTCTTCATGTTGGTCAGCGCCTGCTCAACCTGGTACTCCTTGCCGGCTGCCTCTGCAATTTTCACGATGTCGTCGATTCGATCCAGCAGGTTAAGTTGGAACACATTCGTGAGCGTGAAGCTCTCATCGATCTCCAACTCAAAGCCGATGTTCTTGCTGAGTTCAGCCCAGTGGCGCTGGCGCATACCCGGGTTACGCAGCGCGACAATGAGTGGCACGAACGGCTTGAACACGTTGATCTGCTCTTTCACAGTTTCAGCAATCTTCGTACAAGCCTCGTTGCCGCTGTTACTGAAGTACTTGAACGCCTTCTGGATCGCTGTGCCGTACGTCTCCACAGACTTCTCCGCATCCTCAGCGTTGATATCCGTGAAGCTTCCTTGAATCCAGTTCTTGCGGCTTTGGATCCAGTTGTACGACGTCGCCCAAAGCATGTTGTATGGTTCGAAATTCTTCTTCGCGACAGCGAGCGAGTCGTACGCAGTCACTTCCTTCCCGAAAAGCATCTCACGGCTGTTGAAGAGGATCGCGTCTTGCTGTGCCTGCTCCAGTTTCTTCTGAACGGTCATGGCATGGTGAGCGACGTCATCCACGAAAGCCAAGTTGTCGTACCGCGAGAAGCTTTCAATCTCCTCCAGCAGAGTCGCCAATATCTTCTCAAAGCGTTCCTGCTCGGACTCCATCTGTTTGGAGAACTTGCCCTTGCGCTCTTCGAGAGCTGCCTTGAAGCGTGAGCTCTGGGCCAAGATCTTTGTCGGCCAGCCTTGAACGTTCCAGGTCAGCCGAAGGTGCTCATCGCTAACGTAGTGGTGGAACTCGTCGATCAGCGAGTTGTCTCGCATCATCTGCCCGATCTCATCTTGCAAAGGCTGAAGCAGAAGTGGTAGCCCGTTGATGAACTCTTGCAGTGCCGTGAGACTCTCAATATCCTTTGGAGTCGCAGCTAGGTTCTGGTTGATCTCGTCGAACTTCGTCATCAGGCGTGATGCCACTTGGAAGCAGTACGCAGCTTGGGCTTCTAACAATTTTGTGAAGCAGTCGCGATGCTTCTTCGCGAGCGAAAAGCGAATGTTGGTGAGGTCAACGAGGAAGAGACCCAAATTCACGGCACGCGAGGGGATCGTCTCCAAGATCTTCGCTTCGTTGTCACGGTGGTGCATCAGCAAACGCTTCAGCTCGTTCAGTTCTACAGGTGGGATCAGCGGCGGTAGTTCGCCTTCACCCAGCGACCCGTCATCGTTTGTTCGGGGCGTGCTGGATGCTCCTTCGGCGGGCTGGGTCTTGATGATGGTCTTCAAGTATTCATCCACGTTCATGTTGAGAAGAGCCACGTACTGGTTGAACTGGGCGTGGTATTCCTGCAGAGGATGAATGGCGTTCTCCATCGTCTCGTCCACTCGTGCTTTCTGAGCAGCGACAAACTCAACGTTTGTCTCGATGCATGAGATGCAGTCTTGGTTTGGCCAGAAGATTCGATCCATCACGAGTCGCTCGACAAGCTCCAGCGTCTTGAGGCGATTGAGAGCTGCGTCAAACTGAGAGGTGACAGCATCCTTGAACTCTTTTGCTGTCGTGATATACTCGAAGTGGTTGCCTTCTTCAAGAGCAAGCGGCTCGAGAGGACACTGAGCTTGCTTATCTTGCACGTGTGCGATGTGCCATTCGCGAATGTCCTCCTCTCGCTTCTCGACTGCCGCCTGGTTGAGAGGACGCTTGTCAGGAGAAATGATCATTTCGACACGGAAAAGGGGCTGGTGGATCGCGACAGACCCGTCGTCCTCTCCCGTGCTCGGTGGGTTAAGGTTCGCGCCTCGCATGGAGACGACAGTGACGTCACTCGGGGACTTGACCACAATTTGGTATCCCGCCATGTCTTCAATCAACCGTGTGTAGTCAAGAAAGTTCTGTCGGATCAGATGCCGCAGGGAGTCTTCGATCATGTAGTTGACTCGCTGCAAGATCCCCCGCAATGGTGTTGCGAGGTAGCGCAGACGGTTCGACTCGGCAAAATTGTAGTGGGGGTGCTGCGCCATGCCGAAGTGGAACTGAATTCGCTTTGCCGATAGCCGCGTCCAGTGATCACGCATGAACCGCAACGCCGCGTGGCTCATCTGCCCATGGAGTGACGAGAATTCCTGCAACGTGATGCTGCGCGGGATCGGGTGGGCATCGCCGAAACTCACCTCTGTCGGCTGATGGTCCAACAAGAACTTCTGGGTCTCGACATCCACGCAATTTTTCCGCACGTCGAGCAACGCACTCACAGCGAACGACAGGTTCAGGAACTTGTCGTTGGCGATCGCGATAAAGCGTTTGTTGAAGTCGTACGCTGGGACATCGACAACTCCACACTTCGGAGCTGGTGGCGGAAGAGGCTTCTCAGGGACTTGCAGATCCGGAAACTCTCCGCGCAGGTCGCTGACATTCGTCTCGAAGATCAACCGGTTCATGATGCGCATGTAATCACTGTTGACTTCTTCAAGGAGAGATGACGTGCCTGCATCAGCACGGATAGTTGGCGACGACAGGGCGAGATTCAGGATGTGGCTGATCGTGTCTTCGTCAAGCTGGACGTCAGATGTGATAGGCATGCTCTCGATGTACAGTTCTTGGCGCAGTAGGGCCTCAGCTTGCTGTCGACGCTTCTCAGCTGCGAGAAGACGCTTGGCAAATGTCTCTCGGTGTTCAGACTCGAGGCACATCAGACCTCGATGCATAACAGGTGATCCAACTCGCTTGCCCGCGGACCACGACACTATAAATCGGTCCAGTTCGTGGTCGTATGCGGTGACAACGCAGCTTGACCAGTGTCCTGCCATTCCTGTGTCTTCATTCATCGGAAGTGCGACAGCCTTCTGCGGGGTCTTCTTCAGCAACTCCTTCAAACGCTGGGCAGATGCGAGGAAATCCACGTCGAGAAAGCACCAAATCGGTAGGAAGTGGTTCTGAAGGTATGCTTCCGGTACAGACGCATTTCCATCACCGTGTGGCACCGTGTGGCTCAATCGTTCGGGAGGCACGTTGCTCTCTAACCACGTCGCTGCTGTCGTTCCTGCACTGCCGCCGTTGCTGTGTAGCTTCTGTAGCATCGCACTTGGATGCTCGATTTGGTTAGCTGGTGGTATTGTAGTCGGCGCAGGAACTTGAGGTGACGCATGCTTTGTCGGAGAAGGCGGGGACTTGGCATTAGGCTTCGAACTGTTACTCGTGGGCGTAGCAGTGGGAGCCTTCACATGAAAATTGACCACTAGCTTCGCTGGGTCAAGCGCTGCCGAGTTGGACGATGCAATAGATACCACGGATGATCGGGGCTTGGACGAATGATCGAAGACGCCGGTCTCGGGATCATACCGGTCAAGCTCATTTCTCAGAAAGTCCAGCGAGGCACTCGCAGACGCCGACTTTGCATTCGGCTACGGAGACAACGTTAATCATGTGGCTTCGTTTCATTTCACGCAGAGCGTGGATGCACGTACGGGCTTGGCGGTCCGCTTACTCATCTGGGATTCGAATACCTCGAGGCTTGATGTTGGCTGCGACCAATGCGTCTGCACTTGAACGTACCAATGGATGCGGCCAAGTCGAACCTGAGGGGTCGAGTAACCGCTTGCACCAACACTTCGAACTCCAATTGGACGTACCCAGGCACAACTGCGACTTTTCACCTTGTGCGCCGTTTCGCGACCCTTGACGTCTACAACAGGCGATCAAAACATCCCAGACGCAACATTGCGGCACATTTCTTGCTGATATATTTCGACTTGCCCCCCATACCGACGTGTTTCATCCTCCTCCGGTTCATGAGTCGGACTAGGACTCCGAGTCCTGGTCCATATCCTCCGAGGTCTCACATCGCTTCGCTTCCTGTAGCTCCTTCTGTAGATCTTGCAGCTTCTGAATCAGCGGTGCCTTCTTGAACTGACCAGCATGCCGGATAGCTTGCGAAATATACGTCTGCGTCACCAATTCTCCCCCTTTCATTGACGCCAGCGCATTCATGATGAACTCTTCCTCCTATGATACGGACAAGTCAATCCATCAGTCGCTTGAACGCACCACGCATGGATTCACGCAATGTAAGAAACCTGTTTCGTCGTCGTCCGCGCCTTGATAAGGCGTAGAATGTTGCTCCAAGCCTCCCAGTTCTCCACCAAAACGCCGTACACGACACGCACAAAACTCTTGCTGCCGTGTTCGTCGTCGATCGCTTCGCCATCACGCAGAGGAACACCCAAAAGCTGCGCCGTCTCGGCCTTCACCGAGTAGTTGGAGCCTACAGATGTATCCGACATCACCGAGTCTCCACTTTCGCTGTGAATTGGAGAAGATGTAGTCGAAGAACCACTTGAGACCGACGTTGGAGAACGAGACGGCGAGCCGGGAGACGACGAGAATGAAGGTGAGCTTGGAGCTCGGTGTGAGCGCTTGGCCTGCTTCTTGTCGCGCTTGAGCTGTGACGAGCGCTTTCTTGTGCGCTGCCGCTTCGGCGATTGACCACCCAACGCGGCAGCTTCATCAGCTGCTTCTCCTTGGTACACGTTGCTGGCCTGCCAGCAAGCCATGTATCATCTCAATCAGCAGCGAGCACAACAGACACGCCAACCGTTCGCGAACACTTACCTTGGACGTGCTCTTCTTGTACGGATTGCCAAGGTTGAAACATAACTGGCGCCTTCTCAGTCCTGCAGGTGTGTCCTCATCTGGTTCAGGGTCTCCCAGAGGATTACGCAGTGCCTCTTTCTTGATCAGTCGCGACTCGTAGTCACTCATCGAGTCGATCGGCTGCTGATGCTTGTCATCTTCTTCGGTTGCGCGCCAACTAGGTCGTAACTTCAGCGCTGTTGTGTCCTTTCCGTTTCCATTGGTGGGGTCAATGGACGTGAAGATACGGGGGATCGACGGCAACGAGTAGTTCTTCACCGGTTTCGCGAATAGCGATCGTGCTGATCGCTGGTGCAACTGCAGCAAACTCTGGAGCGACATGTTGCTCACTGCATCCATCAGATTCTCACTCGTGACCGCGCTGGAGTCTTTACCGGCAGCTTCTGGCACATCCAAGCGGTTGGTGCGCGAGTTGACCTTGTTCACATTCTCACTCTCTGCGATTGATTGCTCGCGGATTCGGTTCAAGTAGTTCGAGATCTGGTAGCTTCGTCCCGCATCCGCCACTTCAGGGACGAGATCATGGAGGTTGTACTTTCGAAGAGCCTTCTTCAAGTGCGGGTAATAGTACAGCGGGATGGCGGCAAGGTACGCTGTGAAGGACTCACGCCACGACGACGGCATGGCCTTGGCCTGGAAAACCCACGCACCCGTCGGAGCGTTGATGCTTTGGCCACTGGCTTGGTACACTCGTGCAGCTTCGACGAGAAGCGTGAAAAGCAGCGGAAAGTTGTATGGCAAGAGAACGAGGATCGCACTCGACGATGTCGTGGACGATCCAGCCCGCAAGAAGCCGATGGGGTCGCCTAGAGGCTCACACACACCACGGTCAGGTTCAATGACATCACAACGGTTGAAGGCTACTCTAAACGCACCTAATCTCCCATCGCCACGGCTGTTCGGCATGTACACGAGCCAGCGTTGGCCTCTTGGTGGCGAAGGGCTCAGAGACGTTTCGAGGACGTAATTGTCGGCAGGAAACTTGAGCGTGTCGAGCAGCATGTGGTTGGTTGCTGCTTCGATGGCGCCTTCAACTGTTCGGCGAAACACGAGCGTCGGGTGGGCCTCTCGTGGCGGCAGCGACACTGTGTTGCGGTCGAGCCAGAACCCTTCAGCGATCGGCCACGTGTACTCCTTGGCGCTTGGAATGGGGATAATCGTGTTGCGTATTGCAGGAAACTCGGCCTCTCCGTCGGCGGCATCGCATCGAAACTTCACCACGGCACCAGCCTTGAGCTTGGAGATGATCTGGTCAATACTGTACCAATACAGAGCCAAAAATGGTCAGTTTGAGAATCGTCCGCAGCGTAGACTCCTTCTACGGCAGCGTACCTTTGCTCCACGGCTGACTTGGATGTGGGCATGAACAGCATGCCGCCTGTGGCTTCGCTCAGAGCCATGAGATCCGTGGGCACCGACGGCTGCGCACGCACGTTGCCCACTGTCGCCGACAGCTTGAGTGCGACCGTGAACAGGCGCTGGTCCCACCGGTACGGCTCGACCGTGAGTTCTGAGCCCACGGCATTCGACGGCGGGATCGTGAGCGCGTCCTGGATCATTCCGTCCAGCGTGGACAGCGTCGTCGCGTCCGTGAGCAGCACGCAGATGCCGATGTTGGTGTTCCACGGCGTGCGGCCGAGCGCGTAGTTGTCCCAGTTGAACTGGAGCCGGATCTGGTTCATGAGCTCAAACGCCTGCTTGATAGAGGCGCCAACATCACTCAGATCCGTCGCGCGGAGGTTCTTGAGCTCGGTCAGGAACGCGTCCTTGTTCGTCGACTGGTCCCAGCCGATGCGCACGCGTCCGTTCCAGGGCGGCGCCGCGCCGCCACCGAACTCCCCGAGCCCGCTGTTGAGTCCAAACGCACTAGTAGAAGACAGCGTCGCTGTTTTGGCGCTGGCGTTCGCCGTGGCGTTGTCGCAGCCACAGGAAACGAGCATGAAGTGGTGCTGGTAGCGACGGCTCGGGTCGCGGACGCGCTTGACGAAGCGCTCGACGGCCGATTTCGCGTAATCCAGCAGCGTCATGCCGCTGCTGGTCGTCTGGTTCATCGACGCACTCGTGTCGATCACGAACGTCACGAGCATGGCGCTGGAGCACGCGCGGAGACCGCACTATTTCACGCCTTCCTCTCGCCTTCGTTCCTATCGGATTGGCAAGGATGATGCATGGGAGGGAGTCACGTACTGGATAGATTCTTGTAAGTGCGATTTTGCAATTGTGGAGTGACGTACATTCTCGGATAAGTACGAAATGAGTTCTACATGCGAGAATGTTGGTCACTGGATCTTCCATCAAATTGTGGCAATCCTCAAAAAGATCGGAGACGGTCGCTCTAGACGGCGGTGTGGATGCAGAGATTGAGATACGCAGCAGCCAAAGAACTGCCCCGTCATCCAGAAGGATTCAAGGTGGATTTTCGTCAGACTACGCTCGACTGCACATGATCGAGCTCCTCGCGCCGCTGTACGAAGGGATCTCGCATGGTGACTCGGACGACGACGTGGCTGTGTACGCCGTGACGCTGCGCCGCACGGCCGACGACTGGCTGCAGATCATGTTCCCGGAGCTCAGTCGACCGGGGA